>UZAF01016834.1:5357-28027 GCA_900617895.1 Haemonchus placei
ACCCCGGAGGGATGAAACGCTTGGTTGGCCTAGGCGGGCATCGATCCGGGATTCGAACCCCTGACCGTGCGTGTGATATAGTGCGCCATTTGCCACTACACCACCTCCACCTTAGGGCCAGAATTACTTTTAGTAAATGGGATTATCAGTGAATTTCCTTTTCCTCCTTCCCTACAAGTAGACAGCATTGACGTCTATTCGGGAAGTCCCAATTGCTCTTTCTTCCCATATGGAGCAGACAGAATTGAAGGAGAATTGTTGTCAGATGGCCTTCAAAGGATTTCCTTGTAGGGGAACAGTATCCATCCGAACCTGTCTCCAACTAGTCATTTCTTAGTTGCCAAGATATCCACTCTTGAAATATCCGTATTTCGTTGAGGGGAAACTCCACTGGCTTGAGGAACTCCCATACACCGCGCCTGTTTACAGACATGTATTACTACAACTCGAAGCAAAAACCGATGAAGCAGCGCACTTCTAGGAACTCTTCCAGTTTCGTTTATTTATTCCATTTTTCTCGTTATCAGTTTGAAACTGTTGCATCTACGCCGTCAACGCCGTCATCTAACGGGCAACTATCGGTAAACAACTCCTAGCATAAATGAGAACTGGATAAACATCTTGTTAGATCTTATAATCAGCTGACGCATTGCTTATTTCTACCACGAAGTTTGAAATTACTTCATTAGCAAAAAATTCACGTAAACAACTTGAGCTAGCGTCACCTTCAAGATCACGCCAATGGCTTGAAAGAGGAAGGTACCACCTACGGTAGGCGTGGCGAGCGCTGAGGTGGGCGGTGCTTCCGAGTCCCGTCCGAGGCCGCAGTTTTGTCCATAACTCGCCAACCTTGTGAGACTTTCTTATCGCGTACTGCAGCGGAATAACAACAGTTAACAAAACAACAAAACAACCGAAGACTCCAACACAACCCGAAGACCAAAGAGATTGATGAAGCTTAGCAGATTTCGCTGAGCTGAAGTAGGCAGGGCCTGCAGCCACTGGGCGGAGACCTGCTCGTGATGACAGAATTTTTGGAAAGTGAAGGACCAACACACTAATCTAGCATTCTGAGGCAGATGAATACAGATTTCTTTCCTTCTTTATTTGTTCTTACAGATTCCCTCGCAGGAATCCCAGGAGACATTTTGCGGACTAGATAGAGATGAACTGGAAGGCACGTCTGCGCATTCCTCAACAGAGATTCAGCTGGAACCTTGTAAAAAAGGAGTGCAGGAGATTCATTAGATTTTAGTAGTTCAAGAGGTAAGAGAGAACCATAGAAGTAGGAATTTACGTAGAATTCCGAACTTCAACGAACTACGTGACCGAATAATGAAGGGCGAATGAAACGATGGCTGGTGCACTTTTCAAATGTACGAAAGACATTAAACGGTTCCATAGGAGTATTTTAGGTTATTCACATAAAATGCCAAGAGAAAGTAACTGAATAGTTTCAGTGTAGAAACCGGTCGAAAACGAGCGATTAGCCAGACTGTTCATACATATTCTCGCATTTTTTTACTAGGATATTAGTATGCAGAGTATCATAACAGCAGCCACTACTCAAAATCGTTGCGAACAAAATTGATTTTCAATCCTCCCAATCATCCTTGGGATTTCCTCGGCTTTTGTAATTTGCCAAGTAAATTCGGAGTGAACTCATTGGCTTCTATTTTCTCATTTGCCTATTTATCTGCTGCCACAGCGGAAAAATTATTAAAAAGGTCCCGACCTGGATAATAAACTAGGCCTTGAACGAGACTTGAAGCAGCACCGGGGAATTCGAGCACCCCCAAGTAGCTTTACGAAAAAAAAAACATTCATGCACCTCACTCAAACTTCCACTTCGACAAAGGATTTGCAAATCGAATTTATTTGTTCACTTATTTATTCGAGATGCGCAAAGTTAAGAGGGTTCCTAGCTGTCATAAATGGTAACCAGCTATCTGCCTGTCGTCATTGACGGAGACAGTATTTAGAAAACGGTACGAGAAAAGACTTTGAAACCTTTTACCATTGCTCCACAGCCACGGTGGCTCCCTGAACTGGGCGAGCGATCTACATAAGCTGTGGTCTGTAATTTTCGAATCCTCCAGAAGATTGAACGATTCATCACGTTCATGTGGCAGATGAGCTTGTGATGCAATAATCAACAACAAGCCATAAAGGCTATTTGATTAATGAGGAGGTAGAATAGAATGGATTGTGGGGCAAAACACAGGCATTTCATAGAACTAGGAGATCACCAGGAACGTAAGGGCCCAGGCCCAAAACACTCGTACAATCCGTCGAGATCTTAACGACTATGAACGACGACGAAAGACGTGCGACGAGTAACGTTAAATAATTGATAGCTCGAGAAAATGAACGAATGCCATGAGGCTGACGCCCTAGGTGTAAATAAATGGCAGAACAATAGCCATGAGCCGTCAGGCATTGACAGCTACCAGTGATGGCACGGAGATGAATGCCGTAACCGAACCAGTCAACACCTAGAATTCTTGAGGACTATCGTAGAATAGCTTTGCAGTTTTTCAGCGGACCGGCGATTATGAAGAATGAAGCTGCTTTTGTTCACCTGCTACTTGAGAATGCGCCGTGATTCGGCTTAAAACCACAGTAGCACACTTGCATGGATAGGTATCTGACTTTAATAACGAACCGACGATGGTCAGGTTTGAGGTTAGCAACTCTCAGATGATTCCCACTCTTTATCATCCATTTCGCTTCTATGAGGGTCCCTTTAGCTACTACCGTATTTTTGCCTTCTCTTCCGACTGCAGGGACTTAAGACTTAGCCGATATATCAATTGATTTCTTCATGACACATTTGAAAATTGTTCGATAAAAACTGCTTGCTAATCAATATATTATATACATGGACATAAACTGGATATTGGCTACATGGAAAAAGAAAACCAAGCCTCCACATTGTACTACATCGCTGTACTCCAAACGGAATGGGGTGCAAACCAGAAATGTGACCGCATCAGATAAGACTTCCAAGGTTGGTAAGGATTGCATCTTGCGCTTCATCCTTATCTGTAGTTTTCTGTCAAGGATCGATCCCTCATATCGGTGTGTGAGCATGGTGAAAATCAGTCCCGTACTCGGGATACGCTTTGCATTCGACGCCCATTCAGAATCGTTATGGCGATTTACAAGCGCGTGTGTCCTACAGTGAGTTGCGGTGGCCAGCCGACGAACTAGTCCGGCTGGAAGTGCTCTTATCCTCCCAGACAGTACTAGTACCAATTACCCAAGCCCGGAGTGATGAAAGGCCTGGTTGGCCTAGGCGGGTATCTATCCGGAGTTCGAACCCGTGGCCACGCATGTGTAATAGTGCGCTACTACACCACCTACGCCCAGTTTTTAAGTAGTAAGGTGAATCGACGTTCTTGACTTTTACACCGGCTTCTGAACAAGAAACCGTACTCATGTTCTCGAAAGACTGAGCGGCAGTCAGTCCAAATTGAATATTTTCATGTTTTTTTGACTTGCCTTCTAACAACTTTATTTGTAAGCTTGAATCTTAAGACTCTACTGTGACCGTTAGTTGAATAATGCCTGACTCCATGGGGTGCTCCATGAGCACCTATGGGATGAATGAATAAAATACTATCGTAGAAGAAGAAAAATAAAAAATTGATTTCAATTGCGAAATATGTTTTTAAGAGAGTTTCAATACTTTTGGCGACCCTTCTAAGGTAACCCCTAGGTACTCGGCATGGTAATGAACGCGACGGCCTTATCTACGGATAGATATGGGAGCATAGGCCTGGTTCATGCTGGCACGTGCTAAGTTCGATGGGACGAAATGCTCTCCTGATCAGGAAGTTGGCTACGGTGAATAGTAGAGCATGAATTACCTTTTATAAATTTCAAAAACCTAGTCGGTCCAGTTGGGTATTAGGTATCTCTGGACTAATAAAATCAAGCTATTAATGATGAACCGGGAGACCTTGAGTCTCGTCTTACAATGATGAGTACCCCGGTATTATGCCGGAGAAGCTTTTTTCGCAACGGGTGAAGAGGCTGAGCCGGGGTTCATGCATATTTCATGTCAGACTGATTGAATAGAACAAAAAGTCATTTTATAGAGGGCGTTGGTCAATTAAGGAGAGAAATGACCTTTTTGTCTTGGAAAGAGGATGATTACACTTTAATTTTGCTGGATGGCTCTATGGTTTTCGATTTTCGCTCCCAAATAGGAGGATTTCATTAGAATATTGGGACTTGAAAAAAAAAACTGAGAAAATATAACGAAAGCTCATAAAAGGCCTGCTGAATTAAGCCTATATCACGATTTATTTTATCGGTATTTCTTCTTGGTTTTTCAGGCCGAAGTGAACCAGGAGAACCTCGCATGAATTCTCGTAATCGTGCTCCCAGCGTATGAACTTATTATAGACTCTTTCAAAATCCCATAGGCACCGGTGTCCTGAAAAGGCTCTGGGAAGGACAAAGCGGAAGGTTGTACTCCATATAGAGGTCCTTCAATAGCAACCACCATTTAGTCAACAGAGCTAGCAAAACACTTCCAAGATGTCCTCAACTGTGACAGGTAGAGATTATTGAGATGGATGGCGAACGGTTCACGACGCAATGTATAATATTACAAGAAAATCGCACTGTCCTATCTGGCGAACTAGTGAATCCTTGCCTGGCATAAGTAAATAAAAAAGTTAACTTAAATGCATTATAATAATTCCTAGCTACTCTCTAGCTGTAACCTGAGCTTCCGCACCGATGAGAACTTCCTAAAAGACTTATAGGGGGTATAGAAAATTCCAACATCATCTTACTAAATATTAAGAAATACAATAGATGACTACAGTTAATGAGATGTTATCAAAAATGTTTGACACATTTTAAAGCCTGAGAAACAAAAAAAAACATGAGAATAAACGTATAAGTAAATAGCAAAAGTTGAATGATCCCGTTCTAGTGGTTTTTAGGTCATATTTCAGTTGTCACTGAAACCAACTGTGTACGTATTTGAATTCAGGAGGCCACAGCCCCTGGAATCGCATTGTTTGAGAAACATTCTTGAATAATTCATATCAATTGGCAAAGACTGCTCTCGACAAGGGGGCTAGGCAAGAATGTTGGATAGCAAATTTACACTATTGACTTTGCACTTTGCAAAGACCAAAGTGCAACGGGCATCGTTATGCATCACGCTATCAGAAAGACCATTACTCGTTTTTTTTATGGCTTGAGAGAAAGAGCGAGGAAAATCGACGGTCTCATGTGAATAAACCGATATTGGCTTAGGCGATATCAAGTTAGGGGAAATACTTATTCGTCGGTGGGTAAAAGAGGACGAGTTCATGGGATTATAAGTTTAAGATTTTGCATAGAGTAGTAGAACGACAAAGGTAGGGTTTACCAAAGGGTCGCTTTTAAAAAAGTTTGTCATTCTTTCAAAATAAGCGATTTGGAAAAACTGAAACCGATAACCGTGCAAAAGGGATTCGCTTCGCGGGGAAAATGAGCGAATCATTGATAATGTCAGGTATGCGGCGTACACTAAAAATCTATTGCTAAAATCAGCCGCCTTCCTGATTTTTCTATTTATTTTTCCTGTTGATTATCTTTTATTGATAAATTATTGAACGTTTATTCATGAACCACTACATTTTCTCTCCAGACGACGAATACTAAAAAAGACTTTAACGGCTCATTTTTTGAGTTTTTTGTTGCTTGTTTACTAGCTTCTGAAGAAGGTTTGTGAAAAAAGACGGTTGTAGGTTGTAAAGTCTAGATATTGACGGCGAATTCGTAATCAATATTGATCAACAGAAAGAAAAAGACAAGCTCAATGAGACAAAACGAGTAATATAGAAATAAAAGCCTTGTAATACATCAGCCAGCCGCTGTCTTACTACTCAAACCGAAAGTGGGCACAAATCAGTGATAAGCACCAGACAAGTTGCTTATGCTAGGTAAACAAAAATTTGTCTTTCAGCAACTGAATGCAGAACGCTTCCCTGAATCGTTCCAAATTGTTGCGCTCTCATGAATGAAGAGAGCCCCACTTACAGCTGTTCTATAGGTACGATCTATGGTCAGGCATAGTAAAAAAAAGTATGAGAAGGAGGCCTATCTTCTGTGCATAAGTCCAGACTTTAATCAGGGCCTCAGAATGAACCATAACCATTTCACTTCCTGGATTATTCTTACAAAAAAACCATCCTTAATGAAAGAATATCTAAGCGCTCCCTGAGAGCTCAATATTTATTTGTTTATTTATTTAACTGCATTCAACTGAGATGCATAGTGCATAGTTTGAAATGGAGGAAACAATAAGACCTGAAAGTATTACATATAAACACGACGAGAATGGAGGCTGAAGCTTTTTGTACGATCAATTCCGTTTTGGGTTGCGGCCACGAACTCGACTTCGGATCATAATGGTATTGCCGTTTGAATGCGTATTTATCCCACGCGATTCACCCAGTATGCAAATCAGCATTTTTGCCCTCCCGGACGAGTTCAGCACTAATGAACTGACTTCATAAGTATGAAAGGCTCGGTTGGCCTTGGCAGTTAAGGGTTCGACGTTCGAACCTTGAGGAATACCTATGGCAGCTAGGCTTTACATATCTCTCCTCCGCCCAGCTAATCGGTATGGGTTTGAAAAAAGGATAGAATCGACAGAGGCATATACTCACGGCTATTTTATGGCATGAAACTAATACTGAATCAGAAAAAAATCCTTCGGGAGGTGTCGTAACTGGGGTCCAATTGGGTAAGGAACGCGATTTCCGGGAAGCAAAAGTACTACCCCAAGTAAAATCAGAGACTTAGCGTTCCGGCAAAACTTCCTCTGAAGGGTATTGCGAGAAACCAGTCAACTTCAAAGGTTGATAAAAATAGAAGGAAAATGAAAAGCTAAATGGCTTATAAAACGTTCAGAATGGTAGACTGAGTAGTTGGAACCGATACCTTTTATGTGGCCATAAATTACTGCTCGAAATTGTGAAAACCAGTTTTCGGTATGCAAAAACAGCACTGGAACCAAGGAGTAGAACTGTCTACTCTATAGGAATTCACAGGGAGCGTCGGGAGAATAGCTAGGGAATGGATTCCAAGATTTAACTATGGACGTTTCATAGACAAAAATAAATTGGTAACGTGAAACGGGCGTTAATCAATCTCGTCTGAAGGATGCGCCCCGCTTTCACCTTCCATTCAGAATCGTAGTGGCGTATTGAATCCGTATGTGGCCTATACAATGACTTACGGTGGAAAGCCGATGTACAGTAACTGCTCTCATCCTTCCAGACGGATCTAGTACAAGCTGACCTACCCAGGAGGTGTGGAAGGCTTGGTTGTTTTAGGCGAGAATCGAGCCGGAATTCGATCCAAGGACTGTGCGTGTGGGCGCCACACGTCACTACACCTCCTCAACCCTTTTATAGCTTATTTGAATTTATATAAATTGTGTACATTTTGTTGAGCAGCTCCTGAAGTTATTAATTTGACACTGAAGAACAACAGACAGCTACATTGTAGTTGTAGACAGGGAACGGAATCTGCTGGAGACAATCAAATGGCCGCTTATCAAAAACGAACGGCTCGGCGATGGAACGAAATGGCACACCGTTACCAACTTTCTCCTCCACCCACCTTACGAGCAATTTCCAAAAATGACTCAATCAATTCTTCATACAGGCAAAATTTCCTTTGCTCCGCCGCCAACAACATAAATAAAATACTATACGCTGACTAAAAAGTGCATAAAATACATATTGTAATCAGCTCAAAAATATACTAAAAATAGGGTACCGCCTGCACACCTCGGAAGTCATTCCCTGAATCAATACCCACCTGAACCAACCAAGTTTTCCATATCCCCAGGAGTCGGTAAATTATTATTGGTTCCATCTGGTAGGACAATGCACCGCAGGTCAGTCCCTGCACTTCATTGTACAGGCCATGGAATCAACCGGGAGCCGGTACATCAATATCGGTCTAGCCCTGGAAGATAAAAGCATGGTGGTTCACCGGTTGGCCCTAGCACTTCATTATTCAACCATGAGACCCTCCGGGAGTGGGTACATCGGCAACTGAGAGGATAAAGCTCCTGCTTACGCATTAACCTTATTTTGTGACTTAATCATGTTGCATAAACCATAGCCCTACTGACTTCCTCCTTACGCTTACTACCTTTTCAGCTACTTCCGAGAAATTCCACGGTATCAAGGCAATGTAATGTGCCAAATGAGCCTTTCTTATCGATATGTGTTCAGTGATAAGCCGTCAGTCGTGTACTATTCCGTTCCATTGCCACCAATGTTCTCGTCGGTTTTCTGATAAGATTTTTCGAACGACGGTATGACCGCCGACGTTTTCAGCGAGCATCAGCAGCAGCAGTCTCGCCGCGTCATCAATAATGGTCTAGCGAATGACTGGACGACTGATATCGAATT
Source organism: Haemonchus placei (assembly GCA_900617895.1). Taxonomy (NCBI): domain Eukaryota; kingdom Metazoa; phylum Nematoda; class Chromadorea; order Rhabditida; family Trichostrongylidae; genus Haemonchus; species Haemonchus placei. Next base: position 13,799 of record UZAF01016834.1, read on the forward strand.
TCAGTGAGCTCTCAAATCAAGTGGAACAAACCAGGAAATGAAAACGATAGAATAGAGAAACTATATGCCAGTAGGCGGTGGATGAACGTCTAACTTCGATGGATATCACGAAATGCTGCTATTTTTTCTTAATTTACTATCACATTGAGCGGAGGTTTTTTCGATGCCCTCTGAATAAATCTCTAATTATTAGATTTCGAAATCACGGCCCTTTTTGGCCCTCAGCTACGATAACTGCAATCTATCAATAAAAATGTACTCCTATTGAGCTAGAACGGGAATGATAGAGAGGGAAAGAGAAAGTATTTCTGTTGGTGAGCAATAAAAATGAAAACGGAACGCCAACAAATATAATTTCTAAGTCATCGAGACTTTCCGTTCTCAAAGAGTCAGTCTCAGGAAAGATAGGCCCCTCCCCATTGGTTTCTGGCTTGATGCAATGTATTTTCGATAACTCCCTGATTGACGTCTCCAAGGGCGTATCGAACATTAGGGCGTCATACCGTGCGGAACAGTTCTGTGACTCCTTAAAGGCACAGTTCATGACGATTCCAGGGCATCTAGTTTCAAAAAAATAATGGATGGGATAGTCCGGAAAAGTGCAAAAGTAGCAGCAAAGCGCGAAAACGGGTGCATTCACAGAAATGTAAGACTTCAAAAAAATAGTAAAATTACGGGTTGGACGAGAATGTAACGGCAAGAGCTGCAGAAAAGGGGTATATGGAGGAGTTGCCCGAGTGTGTTGGCAACTGCGCTCTAATGGCTACAATAAACTGCCTGCATGCAACGTGTGCGTCCCGGTGCGAATGATGCAACCTCAACATCGTCCACAACGTCGTGAGAACTCGTCCGTCTTTGAGTGTGTGCGTCCGCATGGCCGGCCACTGTCACACCCTATCCAGGTCATTTTTCAACCCGAAAGCATCTATTGTACTATCCTGGGAATCATAGGTCCACTCCAGAGAGAAATCTCAAAAATCGTTGTTATCGTGAACGGTACCTTCAGTACCAATCGGGGATACAGTGCTCTTTGGACTGCATTCGCCTTTGAATCATTAAGCCGACGGGCCTCATTAAAGACCAACTGCTTACACTACACTGCTACACCGCTTACATCGAATCCGAGAGTGAAGCCAGTGTGTCGCACACTGGCTTCCCTTTCGGATACGATGTAAGCGGTGTATGTCACCGGCAATTTGTGTGGGTCTTTAAACTGGATTTCAGTCCAGTTACTAAAACTCAAGCAGGAATGGTGAAAATCTTGGAATAATGGCTTTTGCAGGACAAAAAACGGGTGTCATATTGGCAGCTTCATGGGCTGCATGACAANTGGTGGAACTTTGATTGGGTACAGTCGTTCCAGTTTACCCTTCAGAAATTGGTGGTTAGAAGAACGGACCATATACCCGGACTCAGCGAAAGGAACCTCAGAAATTCCTGGTACTGCCCGTATCTGCAAGGACAGAGCTCTTCAAGGGATTTCAGGCACTGAAGTTTTTTTTCTGATGTTGACTCTTTCTGGGATTTCGTGGGAAAGATTCCATTTCAATGCCGCATACGCCTTCAGAGCGATTTTGAATGGAACCGGGTGTGTGGGTGCCATGGAGAGGAAGCTGCGCCGAGCGAAGTAGGACGAGAATGATGAGTGTTGTATGATGAGGCACTATTTATACTGAGACCTGTTCAGTGCTACTTGCTATGGATACAAAGAAGCTTTTGGACGACGGAATTTTCAGAGAAATTAAAATCGTGCACTTCTAAATGTCAGTAAAGCGTCTGAGAAGTTAATACTCATTTTTTTCAAAGTCTCCTGACTGTGAATCAGCTTGTTTTGAAAAAATCCCAAGGCTTCAGCCGGATTGACAGCGGGGCCACTCTTTGCAGTTTCTTGATAAGCTCGAAGTTCTTGAGATGAACTTCATAACATGCTTTTGCAGTACGCCATGAATACGATTTCCCCTGAAGCACGTCTTTATCTATAAAATGCGTGTTTTGGCTATAAAGCGACTTGCAGAGACAAACTAGTGTGAATGTCACCGCTTTTATTTTTTCCAGACAAAGCTGGTAAAAATCAGGCAATCCCGGAGAACAAGAAAGCTTGAGGGAAATCTGATCCCTTAACCAGGCACTCTTTTCTCTAACAACTAAACGAAATCCCTACTTTGATACTTCTTGAAATAGCTAAGTCATTTCGTTTCATCCTTCGAAGGACAACTGAAAAAGAATTATCCATATCCCACGTAAACCCACTATTAGTCGAAATCCCCGTCGACGACGAGTCGACGCTACATTGTGAATGGTGCGGACTTAACAAGGCCGTCATTACACGGACACTTTAGGGTGTGTTTGTCGGCCATGCAGGCTTTGTAGCCCTTATGACGCCCTCGTTGATCGTATTTCGACCCAACAAAGTCCCACATGAGGTCACAGGTTCATCCCAAGAAGGAATCTCAGAAACAATTTCTGTCGTCAACTGTGCCACTAAACTACCAAATCCGAAATAGAAGAGTAACTAGGCAATATCATTACTTGGCAGAAGAATAATAAAACGAAACGTCAGCCTCATACATATGAGAATGAGATCGTCCATTGCAATGCACTCTTGTGAGACCAACAACCACGGACGGACGCATTCCACATTTGCACGTTCCCACAGCTGTCATATGATATTGCAATGAGCATTCTTTGAGAGATTCTGTAGCGTGATAGGACAATAAGCAGAGAGTGCAACTCAAAATAGCCACAACGCAATGTAGGGAGCAGGATCTAACTCACAAACAGTCACCAGGACTTTTATAGTTGTAACCCTACACTTTTACTGACCCAGGGTCTCTCCTCCCCCAAAAGGAGTGAGTGAGGGAAGAGGGGATTCGTATCAAACCAGCTCACAGTTCACAGTTTGAAAAATGAATGACTAGTTTTTGCTGATACGATTCCATTTTTCCTTGGGTAACCGACAGCCATACACACGGTAAATACCACCCCCGCGTTCTGCCCATTCTTTTTCGGGAATTCCCCCTTCGACATGTGACCCCCCTGAAAGTGACTGATACATGGCGCACTCCGCATGAGTAATTACCCGTGCTCATTATTTTCCATCTTTCAATCCATCAAAGATAAATTATGCAAAGACTCACGAAGGCTGGATTGGGAATCAGCTCGAAGCTGCCGAAGAGCACCGTACTAATGGATATGAGGAGGACGGCGTCTTGCATGAATATGTCAGGTTCTACTTCCTTCCTGGCATTCAAGGTAGCCTGAAAAAGATTAGCTGTAAAGTTCGGAATAGTTTGAACTCAAACGGAGAATAAGTGGATCAGGATTAGCTGCAAAGTTCAGCTTATTCTGAACAAAAACGGACGATGAGTTTATCATTTGAATCGGTCAGTTTGAAATGTTACGTGCAAGCCTACAGCTCAGCAGAAGCCGTTCAAGAGCATGGATGGCTTCCCCCGAGATGGCCAAGTGAACAGGGCCAGTCCGAAATTCTGTCCATACCTCGTCAACCTCGTGAGGGTCATATTCTGTTTGGGTGGTAGAGGGTGATAATCGGTGAAGATGTAGAGGAATCCCATTGAAGAGTAACATGGTGAATGTTATGAAATTCCAGTCATTTTTTCATGCTCACATGAAAATTGGATGGATAGGTATGGTGGCTGTGAGACAACTAGCCAAGAATCGCAGCGCAGTACGACGATCAAATGAGACAGCGGTGAACTCAAGGAATAAGGGTAATCTTCGATTTTATGAGCCCGCATTGCGCTGAGGGAAAATGAGTTCTGAGGCTTTGTAGCAGGGAGATTGCCTTTGCTCCACAAAGAGCGTTTTGCAGGCATGTAGGAGGTTGTTGATTCGAATTCCAAGGGTTTCGAGTGGCTATGCGGTTCCTTACGTGGGAGAAGGGTTGGTGGAAAAAAGAAGCTGAACAGCGTTTCCTAATGTGGGACTTGCGTCATTTATCCCTATTATTCCCACGCATCGCTCTGACCTACAACTACAAAATGAAGTTCTAGGTAAACTTAAAGGCACAGTTCAGGGTAATGTGAGGTATGTTCTTTATGTCGAGAATGAAAGGGTAGTTGAGAGTAGTGCATCAGGGACGAGAAAGAGATAATCCTGCAGAATCAGCAAATATTCGTGGAAAATCTTAAATTCTGAGGTGGTATGATGACTACGAAAAGGTTGTTTAGACGAGATTTCAGCCCTTGACATTTGTGTAAGTAGAAGGCTGCAGTTTCCTTGCAGCTGAAATCCACTAATCTCAGTATCACATAGATCAGGCCCCCACTGGATGATTAACTGTTTGGATTTTTGAAATATGCGCTCTATTATGAATGCCAAACGACTGAAAACACGGCCACTTCGGGGCATGGCATGCTACTCAGTCTTTCTTTGAGCTGTACTACGCCCCGCCCTATCTAGGCTATATTTCGACATGACAGCACCCTTTAAGGCATCCTTGGGGCCTGACATTTTCTACAGTATGAAATTTGAAAACTACCTTTGTCATAGACTCGGCTTGTGCAAAAAAGACCCATCAGGATGGTACTGGGGCTTTCCTTCTTGAGATGACTCTGAGATGGCTACAGTAGAATCATGTTGGTATAAGGATTAACTTGATCTTATCTTCGCCATCGTTGAGGTTTTGCAAGAAGAACTTTACAACAGATGAGAGAGTAGGCAACGAAATGTCACTAAAGCCGTCATATTTTGTATTACTACCGTATCAGAAGAAAACGATTAATAGCGGACGGGAAAAGGTAGCATCGAGAAATTGAAAAGCAAGAAAGTGAAAAAGCGGAGCTAACGTTGGGTTGACGAAAGTTAAAGAATTAAGCATGGGACGTCACAGAAAGAAAGAATTGACATTAGCAGTTAATTCTGTTAATTGAGTTGATGCTTCTGACGAAAGGTTAATCATATGAGAGTCTTAGGGGGTTCCTGCACGAAAACTTCAGGAAGAAATAAGCAGGAAAACAAGGGGGTGAACGTTAGGAATCGTCATCTGCGAATCGCGTTTCACATATTAACTTTGAATATGAATTGTATAAGTATGGCCCTCTCACCAACATTGTACCAATAAGATCGGTAAAATAACTACTAACCCTGAAATCTGCGAAGAACAGTTTTAGTTTTAACATTGTGTGTAACATTATGTCGGAACTGAACGCGCGCGACATGCGGCGCTTTGCCGCGGCGGTAGTTCCGACCCAACTTCACACACGATGATTTACGAAACCAATTTCGGCGAACAATACCAAGATACGCCTAGTCTTTACTATAGCTATGTGTAAAGCCTCCTCAACGTTCCAAAAGCATGATGGAACATTTGGACATCCGGACATGCTATCCGACCACGGTCTTGCAAGCCTAGAGCTTCACAATGCTTAGCTGACTTCAACCAAACTGGTTACACACAAACAAAAAACCACAGGGACGAAAATTTAATACGGGCACTCGTTACCTACAGGACTCACCATGAACCGTGAATTAAAATGCTTCGGACGCAGAATTGTAACAGACGACATGTTCCATTGGCATCTTTCATAGTCCACGACCGGTCGCGGACCCATCTCTCGCGCTAGTTATGGGTACCGCCGTGGACGGTCCCGCGCGACCGATCGCGCGACTGGTCGCCGGTCGCTCGACTGGTCGCTCGACTGATCGCGCGGGACCGTCCACGGCGGCACCCATAACTAGCGCGGCCTCCTCGACCGATCGAGCGACCAGTGGCGCGACCAGTGGCGCGATCAGTCGAGCGACCAGTCGCGCGACCGGTCGCCGGTCGCTCGTGAATTGGGTCCGCGACCGGTCGCGGACTATGAAAGATGCCATTCTACGACCAAACCTTATTTCAATACACATCTTTATCCCGTCACATAAATATCCATGAGTGCCTATAGACAGGTTGCCGTAAGTTGTGGAAAAAGGAGAGCGAAACGGTCTACTTTGGAGACGATTTCTATGGGTATTGATCGCACCTGAATATTAGAAAAGCTTGTAGTCGTCAATCGGTCAAATTTGAAAGTCCAGAGACAATTACTAAAAGCGAGAAAGTTAAGTATTTGGGTAGGTGCCAGTTTGTTCGTAAGCAACAAATGCCGAGTAAAAGATGCCTCTACTTGAAGTTTTTAAAAAGATAATAAAAAAATAAAGTCATAGAAGAGGTGTGTTTAAAACTGGCCAAAAAGAGAAATGGAGTAAAAAGAATAGTAACGATGGAGACGATTATCGAGTAGGTCACATAGGAGTCCGCCTCATCCCCTGGAGGGTCATAGAGGCTGATTTCTGATGATACCCCTATAAACAGAGCGGGCAGCACCATGTCTATCATTGCAGAGAGAGAGTTGGCTTATGTACCTACACAGTAGCTGATCAAATATATATTTATGTATACAGGGCAGATATCAATGCCCTTCCCCGTATGGTGCTGTGCGATCGTGCCCAGTGAGAGGACTGAGAACATTTGGAAAAAAATGATTGGAGTGCCTGAAGAATGATGTTATACCAACATCATACCGACAAATTCGTCTATGATCCTATGATTGCCAAGGCTCGGAACAGTCATGGCAATCTGTGCCGCTGCCCATATGTATGGCTCGAGGATCAAATGGGAATCGATACCAGCCTTGGTTAACTAAGTCCTCCCTTGTTCTCCAGAATTCCACTACTTGTACCTGGCTCAGGTAATAAGATGAAAGGACCGCCTGGCAGACCTACTGGCCCCACAGAACGATGCATTGGCCAACAAAGCATTCGACGCTACCACGCTTTCAAATGGAATTCGAAGGCGTGGGCTCATTTCGAACTAGAACCGGAATTTTGTACCTTTAATAGCCGTTGATGGAAGGCCTAATGGGACCGTTCAAACCTTTCCGGAGACTAAACAATTGGAATCAGGTGCTGTAATCACATCAACAGACTAGACATCAAGTCCCCTTCGAGCAATCGAAGCATTTCATTTCCCAACGCCTATCAATTGGGCTTCATCTAGAAATTCTAAGTAAACAAAAAGGCTATAAGCTTTTATGAACGTGCCACACACTGCTTGCACGCGTCCATTACTTATTATTACTTCACGTTCCCGATTCACGGTATCATCTGTATAAAAAGGAATTCTGAATGACATACCAATAAAACGACAAGGAAGTAGACAGGATTGGATGGACGCAATAAAGCGACTGTGTAAACAGCACTCGAGGCTGAAGAAACTTCAACTATATTTCGGTTACACATCCTCATCGTTGTCCTTGTTGCCAGTTCAGCTATCTTTAATTTCTACACAATCTAAATTACTACAAATAATCACTATTATATTGACCGCATCCGGCTGTCAACACATCACGCATTTTCGCATTATACGTATGTCTTTTATTCTATGTAAGTGAGCCAACAGAGAAATCTTATTCAAATTTGTAAAGAATTCGAAAAGAAAAGAAGAAATGAATAAGAACACCGAAATTAATCAACGCTATAACAAGTCTTATAAACAACAGTTAACAAATGAACTTCAGAGTATCCCATGAAATAACGGTATGGAACATGAACAATGTATACGAGAAATGATGGTTAAGGTTCTAATAACGCTCTAATGTATAACAAACTTCTAAAAGCAATTGATTGAGATTGATTCACCCGATTAATAATGGAACAGTAAACAACAGTTACGATAAGTGTAAGTGAAATACTGCCATTATGATGATATTAATGCCACAAAGTAGATCATGGGTTAGCTAACTGTAGCGAGACAACTTGACCTCGGAGTTTTCGACCCGCAAGAACTGAGACGGCTTTTTTTGACGACTGAAAATAGTGATGGAAAATGACGGTAAAAATTGGTAAAACTATAAAAGGACGATGAAAGTGTAGAAGGAGGATCTCTTGTGCCTAACTTCAAGCGTTAGGGCCCAGAAAAGGTGGGGTAACCAACTTCACCTGTGCTTAGAGACGTTCTTAGCCAAGGGAATATAGTTTTCTAACATAAGTTTTAAAGAGGAGAGGAGCATCTGGCTGGTTGAGATGATTATCATGCACAGAAAACTGGGATGCTTTAAGAATTGGTCATTAAATTGACTCACCCACCCCACTGCTTGTTCCCTCTTTATAAGACAGGCTGAAAAAAATCCTCTAAATCCCTAACTGAAAAACGTTTCTAGGCGCCATGACAGACTAGCGCTTCAGCGCTTACTGTTAGAGATGACAAAAAGAAGAAAAAAAAAGAACGACGTACATCGGAAGGACTCCTTCGTAACACAAAAATCCACAAAAAAAATCGGTAATATTCTCACCTCTGGACTCGACATGGCGAGCATACACTCTCCAGTGGGTATGCCATCGTCTCCCATACGTATTCGAACTGAGTTATGATCAACAGGGTAGCCTTTGAAAAAGCCCAGCACATCTTCCATTGTGACATCAGAAGGGAACCCACAACACGATACAACTGTTCCTTTTGGGCCCAATGAAGCGACAAGATCATCAGTAGCTGCCGCAGGCTGAAACAATGTGACAGTGAGAGTGTGAGATTGCTGTTATCATTGAATACAGGGCTGGCTGCGGCTAAAATATGAAACCTCAATGCAAAGTAAATTCTCGAAAAGCTTGATTTGAGTCACACGCAACACCACTGCTAAGGCGCAAAAGAGTAGAAAAAATAAGGAACAAACTGTACCACAATATATTACCTCAGGTTCTGGGCTCTTAGGCGGCTCGAACCTCTGATTTTCATCATGACCTTCCGTACTCTCATGACTGGAATTCATGTTAGGCTTATCGCTGTGACCACCACGCATCCCACCACGTCCACCTTAAACAAAAAATGTAACATAAGATACAGTGAAGATGAAATAAGTATAGGCGCAGCATTATGATCAACCAATCAAAGAACAAAGTCGAGGAAGAAGTCAATTAGAAAAAGGCAAATCGTAAAACGGGGACAAAATTTTCGACGACAAAGTAACTCCAAAAGAAATTTTCAGAAGGTTGCGTTTCTACTAGTAACATCGGCTACATATCTTAAAAGCCAAGCACCATGGGGATAGCGGTTAGCATAGTTGCTTCTACTACTCCAAGCTTAGCAGGTATTCCTAACACGCACTACTGGGCCGTTATGTTATAGTAAATTAAGTTTTGAGTGTATTAAAAAGATCTTTGCTACAATTTCAATTGATTAGGCCACTGCCGATGGAAAATTTTGTCAGAGAATGGCCACCAAAAAAAAAGAAAAAAAAGTAAAACCACAACGTGGAAACCTACCAAGGGATCCACGTCCACGGCCTCTGGGCCCATCACGAGGGAACGATGAAGGAGGGAAGCCTCGCCCCATACCTCGTCCTCGTCCTGCATGACCTGCTTATGATATTATTATGTATAAGGACAAGTGTGTTTTCTAAGTAGCAAGACCTGTCACAAAAGCAACAAGGCGCAAAATGCATAAAAACGATAGGCAAAATTACCTGCAGCTCCTGGGTAACCACCGGGGCCAAACGCTGACACGCCACGCGCTGTAACAACGCTTTTAGCTACAAGTGTGTATAAAATACTGCAAACCAATGAACAGGGAAATTTTCACAAAAAAAGCGACAAACCTGGAACAGGGAAAAACGACACAGGTGCAGCACGGTCAGGTCCGTGTCCAAAACCAGGAACGTCGCGCATGAGCTAAAACAAAAAGTGACATCACATCTGTACAACCATACAAATAACTTTGAATATTACTGGTTTTATATCTCGATGCTCTGCATTGGCCGCCTTTTCACTACTCTCCTTTCGTCGTTCACCGTATACATCTTCAATCTTCAGCAATTCATCAGCTTGCTCATTTTCAATATGACACATCCTCAAGAAGAACGTATCATTTCAGAGTGTAGCGATCGGTTTAAAGAAAACAAGGTCAGTAAGTCACACAATTAGATAGAGTGTGGCTTCGAAAAAAATCGTTCTTCCTTCGGAATTACAGCTTCATATAAAGTTCATAGGAATCGCTCACTTTACTGTACGGCCTATCAAAAGTCGTTTGATTCCCATAGCCCGCTCCATCAAAGACTCGCTTTCGAACTCTGCAATCCAACGATCGGAAGCATTTCCATCAGCATAGAACGTTCGAGTTACTTTGGTTGGCCTTACTCTCTCCGACATCCACCTGAAAGCCGAAGTTAGTCAGACAGAAACAAAAAAAATCCGTTCGACGATGCAACTGCCAAGAAGTGATAATAAGCAATCGACCTTGAATAGTGTAATCAAACCAGAAAGTTGGCTTTAAATGTTATAGGCGTAATAAAAATTTATTCAACAAAAACAAGAATAGAAATGTAAAAAGAATCAGCGAAAGCGAAAGCCGACTAACTCGATGAGCTCCTGTTCTGTGCATCGGAAAGGGACGTTTGTTAACTGTAGACACCATCGTGTTGAGCCAGTCGTCTGCCGCGACCGCTTCGGAGCTGAACGGCTTCGAGAGTGACGAGCTGACCGTCGATCGCGACTTCGTGTACGAGATCTTCAAACGTGCAGGCATAATACTGATAACCCTTGTGAATTGAAAATATTGTAATGTGGTACCTCTGTCTCTTGCGCGGTGACGAATCACGTTTGCCGCGGCGCCTGTCACGACTTCTTGATCGCGAGCGACGCCGCGAGTGCTCTGAATCGCGCTTGTGATCAGCATTCTCAGCAGGCGCTTCCGTAGCCTAAACATAATAAATCATTATTTTATGAAAGAGATAAACAACTCACTAACCATAGAACTTGCGCTAAGAATTGCTGGAGGAAGTCCATCTACTGCATCCTCAAATATAGTTTTTGTCGAAGGCCGTACACTAAAGATAGCGGTAATGTCAGAATATTCATGCTCTTACTGTGGCAATAGTAAAAGAAAAATAACTCTGGGTACCAAACACTTACCGTATGCCCAACTCTCCATCCCTTGCAAGCACAGCATCAGCATCAGCTGGGTTATCAAATCTTACAAGTGTGTTCATATGTATTCCTTGAAAATTAGATCTCATTAGTAGCAACGTTAAAAAGGCTCCTGAACATAAATTCTTCTTACCTTGACTACTGTAAACCACCTTCACAGAAGAAACCTGCAAAGGCACAGATGGCCTAAGAAACTGTTCTAAGACAGCCGGGCGAAGCATCTCTGTAGGAAGGCGACTCAATTCGACATATTTTGCCACACTGAAAAAAATAATTTAATTTAAAGAAAACACGAAGAGATCCACTGAAGACATGTACTCACGTTGGAGCAGCTCTGGCTACACTGGATCCGTTCCCGAAATTTGGTCCTAGCAAAGGAGTTCTTGTCATCGGTGGCTGGGGCTGCCTCATTGATTGAGATGGTGGAATCGGTGGACGGCCACCTGATGGCACTAGCGGCGGTATTCCCGACTTCTGAATCAGTGATATCTAAAGGTGAGCACGTGCCGCAACCGATTTGAACCAACTAAAAACACAAACACCGCAATCGAGGCACCAGAAAAACTTACTTCACTGTTATAGGGAGCAGGAGTCTTGCTTATCAAAGGTTTACGCATCGGTGGGCCGCTTTTAGGACCGGGTCTGAAGTATAAATTGGTTATTCTCATGATCACCGCTGAATTCTATAAAGTCTCAGAGTTACGATGAGTTCCCCTCGATTAAGACGTTCAAATTACGGCAAGTCAACCTACTTCTGCATATGGTTCGACTGCCAGGGCGGTGCATTTCCGCCATAGGAGGGTCCGTTATCGTCGCTCCATGAACTGTGCAGACGACCAGAATCAGATTGTTTGTTGTGATGAGATGGAGGCCCAGAAGAACCACCACCATTGACAGGGGGACCGTCCTGACGATTGATCGCAGGGAACAAAGCTCGTGGACCTCCAGAAGGCCTAAAATAGATCTCAAAATCATGTCTTTATTTAGCGACCAACTTTGCATTTTTTGTCTCATTCTTCAGGCTTTTCGTGCAGAACTATACTGAAACTCACCTTCGATCATCTTGCTGCAACGCAACTGGACCATTATATCGCTCCTGTGAATAAACTGACGTATCACCACTCTCTTCCATAGATCGGTTGGACTGCACCGGCCCCGGCGGCCCGCGAGGATGTGCGGGTGGTCCACCATATGAAGATCTAGGAGGCCCATAGCCGCCATCATTACCAATTGGCCTTTGATCTTCTCTAGGTGACTGATTTGGAATGCCACGAGGCGGCATAGTCATTCCAGGTGGCATTGGGCGGTTCACGTTGGGGTTCCGCGGAGGTGCGCTGAAGAACCTAGGTCCGGTGTCTGGTAAACGTTGCTCCGGCTGGCTGCTGTGGTACGGAGGTCTGTGAGGCACATCAGGAGGGTAACGCTTCGGTTCAGCCGGAGGATACTTCCTGTCATACATTTCTTCCCTTGGTAGCATTGTAGCACGGCTATTTTGTTGAGTTTGTTGTACAGGTGGGTAACCATTATCCATTGGTCCAGTTGGATAACCCCGATTATTACCACGGTAATCGCCATTATGCGGGTTTTCGGGAGCGGAATGGGTGGATGGAGGGTAACGTTGATGCTGTTCTGGATGGTGCAGTGGCTGGTGTTGCTGCTGGAGTGGTTGCTGTGGCTCCGACTGCTGGTACTGCTGCTGTTGCTGAATGTGTTGTTGTTGTGGAGGGCCACGCATATACAGCGGCTTATTGAATTCAGATGGATCAGGTGCAAATGATGATGGTTTTATCGGGTGTTCAGGCGCAGGAGGTGAAGCATATTGTGGTTGAGCTGGAGACGTGGTCGCTTGCCAGTTCTGGACTGGTTCTGGAATGGGTTGTGCTGAGAAAAATGCTTTTTTTTTTATTAAAAGTGCTCTTTGAAAATTAAACATTAGCTTCCAAACAAACCTTGATGAACTGGTGATTGATCAGGTACTTTTGGTGATGGTACGCGAAGACCTAGCACGGCCGCTTTGGCACGAGTGATTACATCATTCATCTCAGCACGTGAAGACAAAAACAGTCGCACCTTGATAGAGCCCGGTTATTACTCGGTTTCATTGTTGTTTGAATTCAAAATTATTTTTTATGCACTCGTTCAACCTCCCTTCACCTAAAATCAAGTTTATTAATTTTTTTTCACAATTCAAATGTGCGAATCTTACTCCCAGGGCTCGCTTCTCAATAGCAATCATCAATCCATATAGTCAACAACTGGTTCTTTCATGGGGCAGTTCTTTCACGAATTTTTGAACCTGCTCCTTCAATCAAGCCGTAACGCCTCCGTTTCTTGATGACGATGCTTCTCCCCGCTTCCCCAAGTTCGCTTTGCGGCATACGGCAAATCTTTTTTAGTTGTCTCGCGCCTCTAAACTGCTATTACCGTACTCAGCCCGCCTCTTTACGAATCGATAGGACTCAAGATTTTTCATTGACTGTCTTTCTTTTGTAATTAGTTTTAATTGTTCTTTTCTGTTCCTTTCTATTTTTTTATGTTGATTAGGCTTGACTGTTTGAATAACTCACCCCCCCCCCCCCCCCCATATTATCGATGATCAAGACCGCATTGAACTGAAGGGAGCGGTTAACAAATCCAAACAACTGGAGGACTCCCCAACTCACAAATTGCGCGCCCAATCTTCCATCGCATTTCTGTGACACGCGGCAGGTGCGGCACGTACGATGCAGTGTCCGGGGAGGAGATATCGCACCACTTTTCCTCTTTACTGGGTGCTTTCATTGTTCAACGACGTGCATTATTTCAACCGACAGCCAACTGACCGACCACTGCATTGCTGACCATGCGTTGACAACGTAAAACAGGTTGTGATCAGGCACACGTGCGTAATACCGACAGGTGTCCACCTTTGTCAACTCGTGGCCAGCAACGCGTCCGGCCGGTCGGTCGTTGGTTGGAGCAAAGCACACCGTTGAACACAGAAAGCACCCGTTCATGTGTCTCTGTTTTTTTCCATTTCGCTTTCGTTTTACACTGCTGTTTGCTACTCTCCTCCAAATGGCTTTGTTCACTGAGTAAATAGCTGAAACATTTGCTTAGCTATTCTCTCAGAATGAACAATCTAACATTCATTCTGAGGTGCTAAGTGGGTTGGGAGGGGGACCACGCGGCGCGGCACCCTGCGCTCTCTCCAGCGAGATAGTAGAGAAGGAAGAAAAGTCGAGCCCGAAACGGTGTTTAGGGACGTTTCATAGCTTTTTATGTTGTAACTGTGTATTTTTCACCTAATTTCAGGAAGGAGGGGGGGGGGGGGGG
>UZAF01016834.1:28394-40630 GCA_900617895.1 Haemonchus placei
GTGGGTGAGACAATTGGGCGTTCAACTTTTATCTCATCTCAGGTTTTTGCACGAGACAACCATCTCACCCACCCACGGAGCCCTTCTTGAAAAATAGGTTTTATAGGTTCAGAAGAAGTGTATCCATAATGTGCAAGCATATTGTTTGTTCTGAATCACGAAACACACCAGTACAACCTTTCCATTCCTTCCCAGACGCAAGCCTACTACTATCTTGCTGGAGAGAGCGCAGGGTGCCGCGCCGCGTTTCCCCCCTCCCTCCCTCCCCAACCCACTTAGCACCCATTTTGATGCTATAAGGGTGATTGTAGTACGTCAACTGAAGCTGAGGTTATAGGCTGCTCTCATAGTCCGCGAGCGCGCGAGCGAGCCTGCCAGGACTACTCGTCCAGCGGTATCGACGGAGATTTAGTTGTAAAGGGGCAAGCGCCGCCACAATCGCTCTCTCGCTCACGCGCTCGCGGATCAAATCGTGGACTATGGAAGCAGCCATAGGGACCACCACGACAAATAGGATGGAGATAGATGCATCAGAAGCAATCGAAAAATAAGAAAATCGCGTGACCATCTCACTCTCGAAGTTTGAGCTAAAGTTATATTGCTTCTTTGTATGGAGAGTCAGAAGGTACAAGAGTAAGCAGAGAGCAGCTAGAACTGAAAATTCACGCTCAATATTCCCACCGATGAGAATTGTTCTATTCAATGGCATACTACCCTTTTGTGTAAACTCTCCGATTCGCTAACCTTTCATGAGACCTCTTTGATCACCTTGCCGAGCACGTTGCTCGATATAAGATTCTTAATATTGTCCTTTCTATCTAGTTTTTTGTGACTACCACTTCTCTAGGACAACGATACTGCTTTCGTTTCTATCGAATTCGATGTTTAATTGGTTGAGGGTTGGGATTGCCGAATTAGACGCATAGATAAATGAATAATGACCATGAACAATGTTCAAGCAGAGCGAGCTTAACTGCTCGTGATTCATGCAGAAGAGGATGTGGATTAGTGGGCGCCACCGCGCCCACTACAGTGAAACTGTATACACGCGCGCGGTGACCTTCGGTGGTCCTGACGCGGTCGCCCTTACAGCGGCACTTCTCATGGATCTTGCTTGTAATTGTATCTTTCAGGGTGAAGCATTTAGCGCTGAGCGCATTATTCACCACCAGACCCGTACGACATTGATTAACGCGCGCTGTCAACAGAGAGCATATGGACAACGCGCATTAATCGACACGGTATGAGTTTGGAGGTGAATGATTCCTTTATCGACTTTATCGGATGTGTTATTCACTTTTTGATTTTTTGCATTCATACAGATATGATAATCTTCTCCTTCAATACTATCGTGTAATGTGGCGAAAGGACATCATTATGGAAGAGCTCTACGTAGTTTCGCTTAGAAAGTAACATGCTCCAATGCAAAGACCATCAGCGACTGAGTGGACGCTAAGTGGCTTCCACGCTCCGAGTTCAAAGCCCAACACTCGGTCGACTCTCATCGCTTTACTACGAAAGCCCCGGTTAGGGAACGAAGGCATGCTTAAGGAAGACGTCCCTCCTCTTCTTCAGTACTCGCGTTTTGTACGTTTTCAGATTAGTTCTTTTCTTCTTGCGAGAACACATACAAAAAAAAACGAGAAAACATTCGAGGTTCTCCTAGATGTAGCGTTACATCGACCCCAGATGAAACATCAATATTAGTGCACTGCTAAGACAGTCGTATCAAGGCCATGTGCCGTCGATGAAAATCATTTTTGGAGTGACTCACAGGAGGACGAACCGTCTTATCATGAGCCAGTAAAACCGCAGTCTGGGCGTCCAGGGCTTGTTAGTTTTCAACTTTTTCGAAAACATCGTTATTGAATAATTCGCTCTTGCGATTTCACTGGAGTCTCCGACACCTGCATTACTTGTTCAGGCTATTCGATTTCTATTTGCTTAGTTTATTCGATTTCCATTGGTCACTTGGCGTACTTCATTTGATAATGGGCAAGAACAGATAGTCTTCAATCTATGCCTCTAAAAAACTGGCTAGGGTGGAAGCGAAGCTGAATTGCTGCTGTTTTGCTAATCCTATTACAGCCCCAACTCAAAAAATTTAGGCTGTGAAGGAACAGATACTGGGGACTACGAGACGAGGCATCTCAATAGACTTTGTGATTTTGAATAGAGCGTGACATGCCAGGATCTCCAAGATCTGTGATCTGAGATGGGACATCGAAGAAAATAATGCAAAGTTTTTTCTTTTTCTCAAGGATCCAGAAAATGCCTGTTCGAACGAGAGCAAGAGATTGAGACAATGTGCCGCTGAAAACCTCGGTCCAGGAGTCCAAAACTGCCCTCAAATTTGTAACCATACAGCACGATTTGATTTCAATTGGTTCTAAGAAATCAATGAATCGATGTGAAAATCTAAGGCATACGTTTCTGGAATTTAATATTGACGCCTCAGTGGCAGTGGACGCTAGCCGACCAGCTGCATTTAGTGCCATGCTATTGGCATCTGGCTATTGCATCCGAAGGTGATTTGTTACCATTTCATTATTAATTCTGTGTGATTGTGTAGAAGATTGCCATGGAACTTCCATTTTATGATGTCTCTGCTTCCTCTTCATGGATAGGCTCTACTGCTTCTATGGATTCCTTGTTTGAAATCTCCAAGCTGATGTCCTGTTCTACTGTAGTGGAGCGTTTTCGAAAAACATGAAGTGGTTTCATTGCTTAGGCAGAGTATTACGGACCGGACCAGAACGGCATTGTACAGTACATACATAAGTAAGTACTCCATACAGTTGCTTGGAACAATCGCTTCCTGAGCTCTTGCAAAGTTGTTATATCCGATGGGTATGAAGACGATCTAATTCTTGAGTCCTAGTGCACTTCTCACGATGGCTCACGATGGAAAAAAACTATGATGTCGTCTAAGCGTCTGAATCTTGTTCATGCTGAGCCCGTGACTGGTGAAAGCCACTGCGCCTTACAACCTTGCCGCCATCGTTAAGCTTCGGTGAATGCAGCTGACAAAACCATGAGCCGCAATTGAAGATTCACTTCTTCGAAAAAAAAAACGCTCCAGTTGATATTATTATTGTTGTTATTGTTGCTAATATTGATGTTTAGGAATATCAAGTGAAATGTTCTGGCATATGCTTAGTTCCCAAATGTTGTATGTATGAATATACACATTTGAAAACCAAGCGCATGTCCCAATATATATATATATATATATATATATATATATATATTGGGACATGCGCTTGGTTTTCAAATGTGTATATTCATACATACAACATTTGGGAACTAAGCATATGCCAGAACATTTCACTTGATATTCCTAAACATCAATATTAGCAACAATAACAACAATAATAATATCAACTGGAGCGTTTTTTTTTNATATATATATATATATATATATATATATATATACATGTATTATTGTACATACATAAGTGTCGACAAACATATGCAATATTCAAAATATTGCATAAATGTATATACATCTATGTATGCATGCATTGCACGCTATGAAACTGCAATTTCCATACTCACAGCAGCCACTTAAGTGAGAACCTCACTTGACTTCCGCTTCCAATAATATGTCAATCAAGATCGTATCCTGAAAACGCTTATCCTTATCCTTGCTGTTCCCAGACGTTTTGTTCAAACACAGAAGTTTTTGCTGCAGTCCCAGCACCTTGTTTCTTTCCATCATTCACAAGTGTTTAGGAAGACTATCTGCGCTGATCTTCAGTTCGAAATTGTAGGCATCACATAAGCCAATAGATTACAAAGGTCAAAAGAAGCCTTGAATTTTTTTGTGGACTTCTCATAGTTCGACCATTCGCCACATAGGTAGAAACAGGGCAATCTTTTAGAGAAAACCTGCATTGCAACAATCGCACCTTACTTGTACTCCAGGTCCGTCTGCTCTTCCAGTTACTTCACATCCTCGGCAGCTTAAAAAGCACGTTTCTCTGCAAGCCCGTCAAAGTGATATCGAGAGTAGGAATAATGTGCTGGAGTAAGGGGAGAAAAATTGACGATGGTGACTGATTAACACAACATGATCGACTGATGAATCTCATTGAGGTTCAATGTTGTATAGTAATACGTTGAGATGCAAATGAAAGCTCATTTGAACAGCAACACTTATTGCAACTATTATATATGCGAGCTTGTATGATTGAGTAGAATTGAAAGATGTTAACGCTTATGGTTTCTTGATTGAGAATTATGAAAATAGAGTATTTATACAAGAGCATCATCTAGTTAATCAAGTGCAGTTAGAAGTGAAAAATGTTCCGTAGCGATTTAGAGGCGCAGCCAAACAGTTTTTCCATGGTCATTTGTCTTAATGCTTCAATGACGAGTTATATCAGTAACAGGAACACTTTTCGCTGCCGGGTACCAAAATGAGAGATGCCTCATCTGGCGAGTAATTAATCCTGTGTGGTGACTCTATGTCAAGCTCAAATCATGCTTGCCTGACGTGCTCTTTCTCTCGTAGCGATTCTACTAGAAACTGCATTCGAACTGTATTTTCTACCTCGAATCTCAGCAATTTCAAGATGAATACGAAGTGGAAGATAATTGCAAACAATGAAGTGTAGGCGTGCATTCTTGTCAGTATCTTGTTATCCTTTCGTGCTGTTTCAATTTTATTCAAATTTTCCCGTTTTTTTTGAAACATTCATTGTCGAAATAAGTTTTAAATGTTGAGAGTATGATAGCGAAGGACTCATATGAGTACCATGAATAAACTCCAATCACATGAATTAGTTGTTCGTCTTACCCTGCACGAGCTTCAGATCAACACGTCAAATATTACGCCTGATCAGCAGAGTAAAAACTATCTAGCGCCAAGGCGAGACAGATTGCATTCCTGTATACATTCTTGCAAATGTCACAAGTTGTTATCAGACGCTAAAACAACTTCTGCTTTAACCACTCATTTCACCGAATATGCTCATAGAACTTGAATAGTATGAACCAAACTTCGCTAGCCTTGATCAGGGTATTCATTTTTATAAAAAACAACTCTTCACTGATAGGCATTACGGCGAATTCTAGCTAGCTTTCTAGTACATGTAAATTGGCCCCTTCAATACATAACAGTGACTGCTGCGTTAAAAGCCCAAGACCTCTGGAAGTGGGTGGGGTAGGGGGGGGGGATGGTCATGCGGTTTGCGCGCGACCCCATCATAGCTCTTCGCGCTTGCAACACACGACGCACCACGCGGCAGATTACATACGTGTTTCGATGCGATCGCTTCAGTAACCTTCAGCTGACATGGACGAAATGAGTAGTGCATTAGTCCTTGGCTTCACCGTGAAGTAGTGCAAATCTCTTTACCATGGCAATGTAACCCCTGCACGATTAAGGATTCACGTCATAGGTCAAAAATTTAGTTGTCAGACGTCCAAAGTAAGAGTAACTTCGAAATACTTCGATCCTAATGAACGCATTCCCTCTGTAAGTCATTTTAGTGCATAGCTGACCATTTTTTACTTGATTTTTATAAGCCACCATTGTGATGGTAGGCATGATGTTATGGTGCGACTCGTCCATGGCAGCGCGCCGCCGTAGGCCCCTCAATTCACGCGTGATGACCTCATTATAATGACACGTGAAACGCACCACGCCCCTGAAACGGTGCCCTACGGGAAACTCATGAATTTCAAGTCCCTTCCTTACTCATAACCGCTTGTCCTGTCTTCAGAAAATATGCCACTTTTGTAATCAGAAAGCGTAGGTGATCGATTCGTATTAAAGTCGAATATCAGGTGGTTAGAGCGGATTTACTATCAGCGTCTTAAAATCATAGCATATACATCGAATGTGTACGAACCAATCCAATGGTACTCCCAGTCAGGCACCTCCCACAGCTTCCTGCAGGAGTTCAATTATGCCGCGATCAATGAGAGGAACACGCTAGAAGAAAGTTAAGAAAGAGATTTCTGGATGGCCAAGCGTGCGAGACTGCAGTTTCTCTTCCTGCATTGTTTTTACACAAATACAAAGATTGTAGGTGTTTAGTGGACGAATTTGTACCGCAACATCAAGTACCATCCCATTCCCCATAACCGAGTGACCAGAAACCCAGCAACTACCTAAATCTCCAATGACGTCTTTCAGAGAGTTGAGCGTCACGCTCTATTGACAATGCCGATCGTCGATCGATATCGCACGAGTTGGCGGCTACTACTCCTCAAACGGGATTTTAATAATTCTGTTGTTCGCTCCTTTCTTTTTTCAAATACGGGTTTCAGATTTTCTTATTTTACTATCACTTTATAAAGTAGTGAAGTTTGAATAAGGGAAAGCTCTACGAAGCTTTGCTTGAGAACGGCTTCGACACTCGTAGGCCACTTTGGCGTCTGCGCTAACGCTTCGTCGAACGCCCAGCGCTCAGCGCCAACTGCTAACTGCTCCATTTTGAAGGCGTCCAATGTCATTATGTGGTTCGCTCGATTGTTCATCTCCTTCTGGTTTCATGTGTCACTTCTTTCAATGCCAACCCTCTAGACTTCTACACACCCTTACCTCTTGCTTTGGAAAAAACCCCATACGGCGGGTCAGTAAACGCGAGTCAACACAAAGTGACTCTGATTTTATCAGAAAAGATCGCTTCCGCTAATAATTCACGTTAGACTGGTAAGACTTAGATGTCAAAGTCCGTCCAGTCTACTGACGGTGATCAACAATGCTGTCGCTTGTTGCCGAAAAAATTCTAGTCTTCGCTTGTAGTTTAGGTGCAATTGTAGCCGTAGCATAATCTGCTTGGTTGCTCGACGGTGATACAACCGGGCGCATTGTAAAATTTTAATACGAATCTTAAACTAGACTCAAAGATGGAAACTATCGGCACAGAAATTTCTTGGGTACAGGGCGATAAGTGCTCGTGGAAAGTGTTCAGAATCATCCATGTTCGACCTCAGTGAACCTTGGCATGGCGTTGAATTAATTTTATTTTTAACTTTTTATAACTTCAGCTATTATACCAAGATGTTAAATGGGTTCTCATCAATTCACATTCCGGCGTATCGCCTACTTGAGAGCTCCAGCAACAATCGGTCGTTTGGATGACCGTCGCTAAACTAAACTAAATAGTTTAGCGGCGGTCGTCCAAACGACCAGTAGTTGCTGGAGTTTTCCATCTCTGAAGAAGTCGATATCGCCGTAACGTAAGTTGACAAGAACCTATTCAACATCTTAGTAACTGGTTTTATAAAAAAGTTAAATACAAAATTGGTCGGAACCATTTTACAGAATGTTTGGTCTTCCTGCACTTTTATGATTTTGTTCTCCTGTTAAGTGAGCTTACCTCAAACAAGTTCGTTGTTTATAGAATATTCGCATGAGTATAAGACATAAAATTCACAAGTCTGGTTAATATGAAAGGCCATCCATAAGTTTTTAGCTCAAACGGGTAAACTTTTTCCTTGATCTTCTTTGCCTGTGGAATTTTACTAATTATTTCTGTCATGCTGTCAGTAATCCCTTGTATGCAACCATATATTAGGATATCTCATTCAGAGACTTGCAAGTTTTCTCTTCGACAAAAAAATGATCAGGTAACATAGGAAGCGAAAATTCTGGCGCTCAGCCAATCAAGCTGCATCGCGGCCGGCGTCAAGGTAGCATCAGGACATCGAACAAACTCATTTCTTCAACGAAAGCAGATAAGATACCGTTTAGGCGAAGGAGCAGTTGCCAGAGGATTGCGACTGACCAGTGCGTTGAATTACCAGAGTAGTGGACGCGCGGTTGTAGCTGACAGCATTGAAAATGTTTTTCGACTTTTTTTTCCAGAAAGTTGCCGCTTGAAACAAGCTGCGTGGGTATTAGAACGATTATAAGCGATGACGGAATTCTCGAATTGATTGACGTAGTCCATTTATCGATATTACCGAGAAACTGATAACGCACTTGAACCGCCGTAAAACTTGTAGCGAAAGTAAACTAAAGTAGTAGCGAGTGTCCACCCGGAACGTAGTAGCGAGTGTCCACCCGGAACTACGAGATCTATAAGAGGCACTCCTGGTACTCACCCGTTTGCACTAACCCAAACCCGACCTTGCCTTTTTGTTGTCAGTGGGAGACTCACCAATGTTTCATTTGTAGCCAATGTCCATTTTAGAATGAGGGGTGCCTTTGGTTGTGGCTAGGAGTTTTATTTCAGTTTCGAACTCCTGCTTCTGTAAGAAACCGAGATGCCTACATATAAATCTCCTTAACGGTCCTCAAGTCTTTAGGGCTAACGCGACAAACGGTAACAGCGGATACCGCACTTGTAAGGCACTTGAACTCAACGAGATTCTTCTTTGCATTCTACCTCCCTGCATTCTTCCTCCCTTGATTTCATCTGCTCGTTTTTTGTAGGTAGAATGGGCTCAGTGAGCACACCTTAATCTGTTCCAAGGCCCGCTTTTTTTCCTGTATATTATCGACCAGATCTCGGCATTACCTCAAGAAAACGCCGTGTCCTGCAAGTATTGAAGCAGCTCATGACGAGTTGGAGCGGCGCTTTTTGTTTTACGTCGCCCAACTCAAGAGTTCTGCTTCAGCTTTGGTTTCCCTTCAGATTCTGAATATTTTCTTCAGCAGCCCAACAATTGGGCACTGATCACCTAGCTCCGCCAGCTTCCGAAATAATGTCGCTGTGACCATCAGCTTTGATGTCCCACTGACACCTGAAAAGTCTGCGCTTTTTAATGAAATGGCCTAATAATTGAAAAATAGTGGTAACGATTTCAAACTTATCTCAAGAAGGTTTCGCACGAACCACTCGGGGTTAAAGGCACGGTTTACGATAAGTTACTTAGTTCTTCCCTTAGGGATACTCAGTGGCCCATGTGGACTGCAGAAGGGTCCCTCTCATTCCCAAAATCTAGACGGTCAGGGCATAATGGGAGCCTGTTCCTGTCTTGATTCGCTTTCCCGCCTCTTGATCGACGACTGCTTTCGGCTGCTCAGTCGTCGCGTTCATTGCGCGATCAGTCGAGCGATCAGTCGAGCGATCTGCTCAGGACCGTCCTCCGCGGCACCCATAACTAGCGCGGCCTTCTCGACCGATCGAGCGACCGGTGGTGCGATCAGTCGCGTGACCGGTCGCGCGACTGGTCGCTCGCAAAATCGTGGACCATGAAAGATGCCGATATCACGTCAGACGTGTGTTGAGGCAATACAGATTGCGAATATTCGTTCTATGACCCAGACACAATCAGTTGATCGCCGAGTGATGAGTCGATGTTTTTCTCCCATTCCTTTTTCCTCAGTTATTGTTTTTACTGCCAAAATCCCAGTTTTAATTTCCTACCCCAAGAGGCTGAGAGAGGTGGGCTATTTTTGCTGTAACTAAGGTTTTTTTTGTTTACTTATGCTTATAAGCGGATGAATTTTTGCTTACCGTAGTCAGATATCTGCACCAGGACCCACACGTACCCAATGACGCGCTGTGCATAGCTCGTCCGAATGATCCACTCTTCTTCATTCTCTGATCCCATTCCCGTCCAGCCCCTTATCCACGATTTTTCGAAGCCTCTTTTCACACCGGAAACACCGATCCACGCAGTTAATTCGCCTCCATCGCACTATTTTCCATCTTATCTTCCATTTTCCCTCATAATCTGGGTTACCCAAAGTTATCGTGAACTGTGCCTTTAAGATGCAAGGGGCGAGGCGCTGTGAGCATAGGAAGGCCGATCTAGCTGCAAGCAGCACCGTCAACCGTTTTGAACCATTTACTTCTGGAGAACCCACTTCCTTTTCGGTCTTCTAACGGGAAGACAAAGCGACAGCCGAAATTTCCGCAAATCACTTTTCTTCTTGCTTCCCTCTTCGCTTTTGTCCTGAGGCCAAAGCCCAGCAGGTCACTGATTTTTGTCAGGGTTTTTTTAGACACTTTAAATATCTTCTTCAGAACGGCTTCAATCCTCACCCCTCCACAAGACTAAGAGGAAAGCAACAAAAACAAAGGAAGCAGTATAAGCGCGGAGCTAGTTCTTTCGCAGTATGGATTTCACGTCTTAAGTTAATACTTCACAAACGAGATGTTTCTTGTTCAAAATATGGCCATGAAATCGAAAAACATGAACACCACACCACATTGGACACCATGGGATGGAGCAGCTTTTGAGCGCTCAATATTTTACTTCCCGACTACCCACAACAGACGACGTCGTAATTGCTTTTGAAGAGCTTTTTTTCTGAAAAACTTGGAGTTGTTGACCAAGTTACAATCCGGTGACCCATGCTATTAACCGTAGGCAATAAGATACTGCCCTAGTACTCCACAACTTGCGGAAACTTCCGGAGGTAATAACACTTCTGAGAAGTGCTTTCAGCCAGTTGGCAAACTTGTTAAATGTTGTTTCAGGATGAATTGAGTTCGACCACGGCAAGTCACGGGATAAGGTAAAGTATAAGACATTCAGCCACAATCTGAACCCGACGACTCTTACGAGTTTTGCTGCCTGCAACTTAATATCGTTCACTTCCAACAGATCCCTTGCGACCTTCATCGAATACTGTGAAAAAGAACGGGGGNGGGGGGGGGGGGGGGGGGGGGGAATAGTTTAGACGCCAGAGGGATAAGCCTTCTTCTTCAGCACCCTTGCAAAGCCTTGCAAATAAAGCTGATCTTGTCTTTGAATGTTTCAAAACCCCTCAATACCTCCATCGGTTGTGTTCGGCAACTCATCACTGATCATTTCATAAAATCCCGATCGATCATCTGAACAGAATGCATTAACGTGCTCAAAATCATTCTGGTTAGGTTTTCCTTCTTCAGCATCATCACTGCCATTGGTTACGAGTTCGTCAGGAGTTCCATATCTGGCTTGAACGACATCGATGAAACAGCGACCGATTGAGCAAGGTAGGCAGAAGAAACGAGACGAAGTGGGAACAGGGCATACGTTTTGCATATGTAACATACGACGGTCCCGAGTTGTTTAATGTACGTTACGTCGGAATAAATGAAGTTGAGGTGCGCCGTGCGATAAAAAGGACAAGTGTTACGGTACGCAGTAGGGGGACACGACGTTCCTCTTACGTGCTTTTAGGAAAGCTCCAGAAGCACGTGCATCCCGCAGGAGAGACTAAATTTTCTGCCGCATATTTTGATTTAAGTCTACGTCAGTTTGGTAGACCGATGGACTTGACTCCATACGTGCAATCGTTTATTACGACGTGTAAAGTGATCGACAATAGTATACAAATCTGCAAGCCCATATAAATATAGGTGTGGGCGGTGTCCAGATACCGTATCGTTGATTTACATTATGAGTACAATTACGATATGGGATAATAGGGCGCACCGCGCCGACAACAATGCTTAGATTACCTACTTGATAGCACACTTACGATACCGATAAGTCATGCCTGGTATCGTCCCAAGATGTGTTTATAATGAGCATTACCTAAGGAGATTAACTAGACTAGCTGTGAGCCCACAACAGTCAGGTTTTTCGCTCAGTATATCAAGCCTTTGTACAATTACGATATGGGATAATAGGGCGCACCGCGCCGACAACAATGCTTAGATTACCTAAGCTTATCGTTGTAGATTGTGTGTGAAATATTTGTACAACTGACTGTGCACGTGCATCCCGCAGGAAAGGAATAAAACTTCTGCAGCACATTCTGCTCAACGTCTACACCAGGTTCTCCACTCGATTTAGACGTCAAGCCTTTGAAACTACACAATCCAGCACCAGACTCACTGCTAATACTCAACCGTGCAATTTCAAAAGAGAGCTTATCGTTGTAGATTGTGTGTGAAATATTTGTACAACTGCCTGTGCAAAAGCGTAAAAAGATTCATCTTGTCGATTAGTGTATTTCCGATTTAATTTTTGAAAAACACGTGCTCGGACGACCTTGTTTCTTGAGTACAGCGAATCTATTCACCGCCTGTTTGTACACCGCCACAAACACAATACTACTTTCAATCTTTTCATCACTCCGTTTCTTCGTGGAGCGAATTTGAAACACCGATGTTTGAATACCGGGAAATTTGCTTCTCTTACGCTTTGGTAGATTTAGCTTAGCCCCCGTATTCTGATAAAGCTTCAAGACTGCTTCAGTTCCTCATTGACGTAAATAATTGTTAACACGTTGCGTACCGGCGCCTTCGGCGATTTTCCCATGCGCGTGGCCAAGCGATTTTTGGTTCGGCTCGCGGCGTGCATCACCATCACCGCTTGGCCACAAGGAACAGTTT
>UZAF01016834.1:41236-63113 GCA_900617895.1 Haemonchus placei
GACAATGAAGATTTTTTGGGAGCTCCCGATGGTTCATAAGTTCATAGTTTATAAGAATAGAAAAGAAATGTTACAATAAAACTTGTTAGTAGCGTTAGATTCATGGTTAATATTATGAGGTATGGACGCTCCATATTTACTCAGCTGTTGGAGTCCCAAGCAGTTATGTTGTTCAGCATGTTCGAAAACATTTGAATGCAAATTTTGACTAGTATTGCTTCATAAAGAAAGTGGAACTTTGAATGTGAATTTCATGCATCACCACGTGATGCACGTGGCCACGCGGGCAAGTATATGAGTGCATCACCATGTGATGCACTCGGTTCGAATGTGCTGACGAACTGGAGCTGACATCGCATGGTGAGAGCGTTCATCAGGGACTCTAGACAACCTTTTTTTCCGATTAGTCTTCGTTAGACCTAGGTCTGCATACCAAGAAATGTGTTTGCCGAATAAATCATATTCCTTTAGTCCCACTGCTACCATACAGTCTCGCTAAATCTGCGCCCCTAAAAAGTGGTTGGTTGGCATGTAAGGAGATGGGTCGATAATATTGTGGACAAATTGGGCCACACCGCACATGTTACGCGCGGCGCATCACACCGCAACTTTGTTGATTGCGTTCGAATAGTGGAAGACTTCGCAGATAAAATAAATTCCCGCGCACATACATCTGAATTCATTGCTGCAGCGGTCTAGCTCGTTACTTTTCTACAGATCAGCGCCTTCTTCTTCCAATTCCTCAATTTGCTACATGGAAAGCCCACCCAACACGTCTTGTTCTGCTTCCACTCTTCCTCCTCTGCAGCCAGACCTGTGGCACCTTGGTTAATTCAACTGGTAAGCAATCCAACATGGTCTTCCCAGGACCTTCTGTTGCCGTTCCGAGCAGACACGACCTTAGCGAGAGTTCGAAAGGAAGATCTTCATTTTCCATGGTAACCATTAAGATTTCGCTTTCTCTTCTGCTAACAGAATTCTTCTCTTTGTATACAAGCTTACCCTTCCGGCGAGCTTTTACTCGCCGGAAATTTTATTTATTACTCAGTGTATGATTATATACAGACATTATTCCCTGATGTATGTATTCATTCCTCAATAGTGATGCATTTAGTTTTCCGCATTTTTGTGTCAACGACGTATGAAAAAGCTAAGTTTGTCTACTAAATTTGCTCGCAACAAAAATGATTCAGATGATTTTCATAGAGACCTAAACGACACGTTGTGTCGAAGTTGGAACCACGTCACGCAAGGAAGTGCCGAGCACGTTAATCTTATCAGCCAGTTTTCCTAGGCGCTACGGGCATTTTGTCCAAGCAGCCTTTTCGACGTCTAAACTCCAACAATCCTAGAAATGATCCAATCTAGCATCGACAATTTTCCATTCTCTTGTATTAATTTCCTTCATTGCCACTAACGCACTACTCATTCTCACTCTCTAACCCAAGAAAGGTACCTAAAATTATCGCGAACTAGGCATCTAATGCTATTCCAACCAATGATGTGGCCACTCCCAAAGATACTTAACCCATTGACGACCATCACTGCAGTCCACATGTGGACTGCATGGTCCCGCACGGCCAATTTCTTTAATTTTGAACTGGAACTTGTTTAATTTTTCTGAGTTTGCAAATTTAGGATATGACTAACGATGATGGTAGGTGGCACTTCAATTTTAGTCAGCTAGTGATGGATTCTGATGAAGAGAACTTCCTCAATCACCAATTCTTTTCAAAAAAAGAAATCATTGAAAGGGTCACATGTTTCTTCAAAAAGACACCGGTGTGGTGTAAAACTGTCTAAATTAGTGCGGAAGGTAGATACACCCTGGAAACCAAAGGCTAAAATATAAGTATGTATGATGTCTATGCTTATTTTGTTATTATCTGTTAATTGCAAAATTAGAAGCTTTCTTGGGACCACACAGTATATAGTTTAACTTAAGTGGCGATAAGTGGCAATAAATAAAATATACAACTGCAGTCCACATGTGGACTGCATGGTCGTCAATGGGTTAAACTGACTTCCCAAGAAATATCAGGTCTTAAAGGATTGGTATTTCTCGAGAGATCTCCGCTCAAACAGTCAACTCTGACGAGTTCACCTCAGAATCCAAATTGGAAAACTTTCACTACAATTTCATCTGCAGAGAAGTTTTACTGTGTTCATAAGAACAATTCGCATCCTTTTTGGCGTGCTTCGCTAAGAAAGATGCGAATTCTGTAGACTAGCAAACGTGGTCTCGTGTCTGATAGGATCTCATAGAAATGTGTTGAAATTTTTGGAAATGTTGAACATCTTTGCCAACATATCTAATAGGTTGATGCATAATTCTTACAAACTTTTCGAGGCTTCCTTTCTCTCGATACAATTCGAATATCGAATTCGGTATTTTTATCGAAGTAATCTCGTTTTCCTTAACAGGAATGTGTCTAGGAAGTCTTTTGGCGACGGAACAGTCAGCCAAATCCAAGTGAAGAATGGAATCTGCTGCTGCATCCACCCTGTTCACCAACAGAATTCCAATGAATAATCACGTCAATTGTCCGTTTAAAAATTGACTAGCGAACGGTACTTTCAACGGAATGGATGACTTAGTGGCCGATGTCAAGACGTGAATCGCCTCCAGAAATCGCCTTATGCGTTTCAAAAACGTTTTTCACTGATAAAGCAATCTCACCGGAGATCGCTGCACAAAAGGAAACAACCAGTAGAACGCTCCGTCGTTCGAACACTCAATCTCCATTCAGTGATTCACACATATACTTCGCTAAGACCAGCTCACCTCAAATTTTGGTGTTTGCTATGTATAGTCCGAACGCCCTCCGATTGAGACTAGTGTTTTTCTTTCAAAAGATTAAAATGAAGCTGTTTGACGGAGCAATTACAAAGGAAGGTTACTTGGTCGCAGTGGCCATTCAAGATGAGATGTACACCGCCGTAGATGTTTTGGACGTTGATCTCAAATCCGTGCTCCGAATCTGCTATACGATTCTGGGTACAAAGTTACGGGACTATTTCCACCCTGTGTTACACCACTACAGAACAGATCACAATCCGAGCAGAGCCTGGCCGTGCAATGGTGACGCAGCTGCTACGGTGGTGATCGTTCTCTCGGTCTTCTTGTGACATCTAAGGCTCCGACGATGGTGATTGGCCGAAACGTTAGCCGAATAAAACTTTGTATCATCTTGGTCATGGCTTCAGAGAGATCTCCAAGGTTACTAGAAGTAGCGTTTCGTAATTTTCGGCCCCCGCTGCTATACGGTAGAGGGCGGTCGAATGACTCATCTGACCAGAACACATTAACCCTTTGACGACAACGCGCCTTTTTGCGTGTCTGGCGCGTGGGACAGACGCATTCCGAAACCTTCCGCTTCTGCGGCTCACCGTTGAGCCGCGCTGTCCCACGGTTGATACATTTTCTAGTGTGGACAGTTTTTGCTTTTTTTTTTCAAGGGTTTTTTCATGATAAAGTCTGAGATAGGTGTAAATACGATAGTTATGAGTTGTCAACTTTAGTAAGGTCTGGTTTTATGCATAATATAACTTAGGGAGTCGAAATGGATCAACCTGCAGTGGACGATTTAGAGGGTGGTTTTGAAAATTTGTTGGTCGAACCCGACGAAAATAGAACTAAAGAATAAAACTTTTCAAATTATTCTCTGAAGATGGGAGGGGGGCTAAGATTTACTTACGATTTAGATGCAAGATTTACTTCGGTAGGCAGCCCGCAAGCAAGGACTCAGCAGCTATATTTGCTGCATTCAGGACTAATGGACGGTTTCTTGAATCAATGGGTATGCATCTCTATACCGATAACTAGTGAATGACTTATTGGAACATTGCACCCACTTGTCCGACACTCGAAAAGGTGAAAAGGAATACAGGAATACTAATAAAGTCGAGGCATTCAAAAGGAGGGCAAGCTTGAGAAATTTCTTTCAAAGAACTAACTCGAGCTTACAGAAGTGTTTGCGTTCCCACAAGACGAGTCAATTCTAGGGGCAGTAGATGTGAAAATCATTTTTACATTGATTGTTTTCAAAAAATGGACAAGGAGTGTGATTTCCAGGAAGAGAATTGAATTTGTTGGTAGTTTTCAGGAATTAGCAATGTTTTTCCGAGCCCACTTTGTGTATAGCGTTATTTGGTGATTGCAATTCTATTAAATACAAAAAACTAAGTAAGACTAAAAATCGAGAAAAACAACCGATGAGAAGGGTGCGGTCCACCGTTGAGCCGCGCTGTCGTCAAAGGGTTAAAAGGAATACAGTCCTCACATTCGTGGGATACTGACTGACTTTCGAAGCATTGGTACAAGTTAATAGGCAAGTTTTCATGACAATACTGTGAAACAATATTTGAACGATCTATGTGCATATATGAGAATCCACTTATTGTAGCAACCTTTTCTCAAGGTAAATGTGGTTAACACGTTGACGACGAGCCAATTTTTTCGTGTCTGTCCCGTGGGACGAGACGGTTTCTTTCTTGGAAATTTGTTACTTCTTAAAAATTGAGTGATTACAGTCAGAAATATTTGAAGACAAACGGTACGAGAGAATATTTCGCAAACCTTCCAGCAGTATTCAAATTGCCCAACAATGTAGCTACTCGGGGTAATTTCAAATTTGGCGGTGATAATTTTGAATTTGGGGTATATAAATAGGAACTATGAGAGTATTATTATCCTTGGGACTATTTTTGTCATAATGAGGGTCCCGGATATTGAAATGGAAAACTTCAACGGAATTTTTGACAACTTTCTGCTCGACAGCGGCGATGATGCTGCAGGTGGTTTAATGGTGACAATATGGCTCCTGCGGTTGTTCCTTACACTGAAATCTCAGATGACGACTACGATGAAGGAGAAGGACGACTTGCTGAACAAGAACTTCAACGACACGCCGACAAGCAGTTCGGGAACACGCAAGCGGAAGCTGGTGTCTGATCAAAATGCGAAGGCTAAGGACGGACGATTTTGCTCCGACTGCTATAGTTCGATCTCTGCAACATAAGGCAGGTCGACAGCGAGGAGCCTGGCCAAGAGGACTGAGTCAAAATGCAGTAAATGTAATCAGTTTGTTGCCTAGATTGTTTCCAAACAATTCGTGATTGTTAGTTACTAATAAAAATGAAATGTTTGTCTTGGAGTTAATTTAGTAGGTGGCCGGAGCTATTTTAGACACTTATAAGCCCTAATTGAAAATCTGCACAAAAAACGGAACGAGACACATGTTTTAATCGAAGAATGCACCGTCGCGCAACATTGCGCGACATCGTCCCATGAGACAGACTGGCGGTCGCGCACCATTGCGCGATATTGTCGTCAACGTGTTAATGCGGTTAGACAAGAGTTGTTTTTCACCACGAGGACGTGTGGCTTCTTTTGGCCCGAACTGTAGAAGGTTATGAACTCTTCTACCAGCACTAAACGAAACTCATGGGCCAGATCACCTTGGAACCCCTAAAAACTGCGAGGCTCCTTTCGCGATGTGATGGCTCCATCGTCGCTGTTATCATCAGGCGACAACAAAGAATCATTGTGATCGGCTTCTACAGACTCGTCTTCCTCGCAGTGGATAACGAGCTTGTTTACGTAGCACAGAAAGGTATGGTTGAGAAGCTCTTTACTAACTTCCTTTTTCGTAGAAGGCATACGTTACGCTGCAAGTCGGAAGTCCTCCAACAGGTATTATGACACCATCTTTGGGCAGAATACTTCGCTGGTGACACGATAGAGAACGTTTCGACCCAATGAATCATCTAGCACCTTTCTCTAAAATTTCTGAAGCCCTTTTCGAGCAGATGTTCAGAATCCCTTCTTCGCTTCTATGGAGCTATACCCTTATTCGGCTGGTTAATGGTGAGAAAAACTTCTCTTGTAGTACCATTTCAGTGCTCCTTGAATGTGGAGGAGTTATGTAAATAGCCCATATCGAGCACAAAAGGTTTTGTAAGAGTTCAAACGTTTCTCATGAAATGAAACAACAAAAAAAAAACAGGCGCATTCATCAAGGAGTCGAACATTGATGTCATGTCTACTAGTCCACCATCCTACCAAACGCCGCCGTTGCACAGCTCAGCTTTGCTCGATTCGGTGATGCGTTCGGTACATGGTATAGCAAAGAGGATTCAGAACTTTGTTTTCAGAACCGTTTACAGATTTGGAACACAGATTTAAGATCAGCGTTCGAAACTGCTCACGGCGGTATACATCCCATCTAAAAAACCACAGCGACCAAGTATCCTTCCCTCAAAAGGGTAATGTTTGGAGGGCTGGAAAATATTCTGCTTGATGTTGTATTTCCCAGACTTTCTTCGCTGCGGATACTATGCCACAGTAAACGTAAAGGAACAGAGAGTCACAGAGACAGAGAGATACGGTTACCTTGCCGTCAATTACGGAGAACGAGACAATAATGAAATCGGAATCGTGGATGTGATCAAGGATTAATGAGCAGATTGCTCCTTATGGCGAGTTTAGTGATTGAATCATAAGTCGGGGCTGAGGCTTACATTTTCAAAACCTGACCAGTTAAATCTGGACGTAAGCCCGTTCATGTACGTAAAGGTATCCTTAAAACACTACAAATGCAACACACCAACAAATAACGACAGTTATGTGATACCAAAGTTTACTTCTCATTTTGGAAGATGCGCAATGGCAGAGAAATTGGAGGACTGAAGTTAACGCAGCAAAAATTACCAAGACCATCTAAGGAACCAGTTCGCAAAATACCGCGCACTTCGATATACTCAATAGAAGATACTGGCCACTCACACACCACTCTTCAAAGACTCTTCAAAGAGTCATAACGAACGACATGGGGGAAGAGAGCAATGGAATAAAAACAGCATGCCAGTCCAAGGAGGAAATGCTAGAAATGGAAAGCTGATAGGAATATACGTCAATCTAGATGGTCCCTTAACCGTTCTATTCAACCTCCCACAGCCCACGGCCGAAACATCAAAAAAGTTGAGAAAGAGGATCAAAAACATTCGAGAACGAACATCTCAAGCCAGTTCGGTGTTCTACGAAAACGCTGATTTGGAAGAGATGTTGTTTTCAATGTAAATATTTCTTTAAAACACAGAAAACACTGATGCATTGTCGAGAACTGAAAAAAAAAGAACTTTAAGAAAGAAAATAAAGTGCACATACTTCACCTATTAGTGTTTGGGCTACTCAGACATCAACCCGTTCCCTGCATCTAGAGTCGTTGTTACTGCTCCTATAGTTCCGAGTATTATGGAAAGCAAATTCGGTTTCGTTACCAGGGAACCATTAGGTGGTGCACAGCTCATTACAACTACCCTCACCGAGTTACCTTCTACCAGTGAAGCCCAAACTAAGCGCATCATATGTTGAAAACTAAGTGAAACTTGCAAGAAATTGCAACCCATAAACTAGGTTTATGTCGAATCAAAGATTACCGCCTTACTCGAGCGACAAACTCAACATAGAAGATAAAAAATGAGGAAGTTAACCCACTTTGACTTTCTAAATAGTGGGTTCGAGTATTCTATTCTACTCTTCTCTACTCGACCAACGCAGTTTGTGCATGCAAGATGAATGCGGATGTAAAAGAGAAAATCTAGAGTAAAACAACTTTTAGTATAAGAAAACCCTTGAAGGACGAAGCGAGTGAAGTAAATTTGGCTCCGCTGTCGATGCATCAACCAAAATTCGTTGCCCAATCTGATGCTCGAGCGTGGAAAATGCCAGACGTGATTGATGCAGAACAATGCATCGATTTAAGCTCGCACACTCTTTTGGTGATTGGTGAACAGCTTAAGGAACCAAATATTCAGGAAGTAGACTTATCCAGCTATTTTTCGACAATGCTTCAGAAATTGTGTACACTATCTCCATGGAGCACCTAAATATAAGGAACACAACAGGTACCACACTGGGTATCATGTGAAAGCCGTAGTCTTTTTAAGCTTCTTCAGATTTGAATAGACATTTCCCTTTCCATTCCATTCTACACAATGAATTACTTGTTGCACAATTGTGCTTCACGCTTCTTTCTTCACGGTTTGTCTGTCCGCAGATGGTACTTTACCTATATTACTGCCCTCTCTTCTATAATCTCGACATGAGTATTTGAGTTCACATAGTAATATTTGTGGACAGAATTAAAATAGTCTCCAGCAGCATTGTCGTAACTTTTTCTAATTAAAGAGTGATGATTTGCCTCCCATTTTCCGTCCCTCCCACTTGCGCACGCCCTGTTCAAATTGACCTTGAAGGACTTGTTCCACAATTCACAGACCACGAAACAAACAATGAAAAGTATGTCTTAAAGTAATGAGTAGTGCAATGAAAGAGGTGGCAATAAATCAAAAAGAGAATGAACGTATCAGAACGAAAAACATGATAGGAAAGTGGTCGGGAAAATATTACCTTTTCACTGAAGCAGGTAAGAATGACTGCATTCCGTTTTCGGGTTGGGTGAAGGCATGGGCGAAAGCAAAGGGCATTGCTGTCCTCTGATCGATACTGCGCTAAGGATACTCTATGACGCCTTTGGAGACAAAATCTACAGGAGTGATTTGGTTATAGATTCTACTGGTGTGTCTATCAGAGCCTTACTCAATCATCGGCCTACATGCATCAGGAAAGCAGATATTGCTACCCCCACTGAGGGAAGCGACGACCGGAGCTTTTAATGAGTAGCAATGAAATAGCCTTGGTACCTCAATCATTGGGGCAATCGCGCGAAGAAAACAGCGTAATTATAAGAGGGGATGAGGGAAATGCAAACAAATGTGGGAATTTATGGTGATGTAATAAATGGATGGTGAAAGCGATACCCAGGCCGAGACAACACGGCCAGATTTCTGCACTCCACTGTACTGCGTAGAGCGTCAAGAACTTTTACCATGTTCACTGACTTGAGTTTTCAAAATGGTGGAGCAAGCCGTGGCAGCAACGCAGTTACAAAAGGTTACTGTGAAGATGCGACGAACTTTGAGAATGAGTCCAGTGATGAACAATCAGTCCGTCAAAAGCAATAAGTGCACCAACTAATAATGCAAAGTGATCACCAAGGATCATTGGTCTTATATAACAAGCATCCAATCTTATAGCCCTAAATATCCTACGATATAGAATTTCCACATAAACCGTTTGCCATAACCCCTATATTACGCTACTTTACTTTTCCAACCTGCCGATTCCTTAAAACTTTCGCAAGTCTGTGGCCCAGACAAGCACATCATGAAATGTGGTGAAGACCGTATCTCACGCTCTTCTCACTGCTGTAATTGACTAGGCACCAACAATGTATTTTGTGATGAATTTGTTTCATCATTTGAAATGTGGCTTATTTCTGTCACATACGAGAATGTGTCATGTCAATAAGTATTTCTGGTTAAAATACATTCCTGTACGAATTTAACCAACTACAAATGTCGGCGTAGATGGTCTGCGATAATCAGATGCTAT
Source organism: Haemonchus placei (assembly GCA_900617895.1). Classification (NCBI taxonomy): domain Eukaryota; kingdom Metazoa; phylum Nematoda; class Chromadorea; order Rhabditida; family Trichostrongylidae; genus Haemonchus; species Haemonchus placei. Next base: position 50,694 of record UZAF01016834.1, read on the forward strand.
TCATCAACTTTTAAATCCTCACGGACCTCAAATTTCAGTGCAAACCCGTTTCCATGAATGATGCTCTCAACCTTGGATGACGTTATGATCTGTCCGTGTATCACGTGTTACACCGGGTATCAACCCATATTACTAACTGGGTGTGCAACAGTTTGTCGCACTTCAAAAAAACACATGAACTGTGAGGTCGTAACAGGAAATTGAAGAATCTCGCGAAGAAGAACACGGGCCTAAATATGGCACCACTCTCGCAACGTTTTCGCTCTTAAAACGTTCCAGTCCCAAGCAGTGTAAAGAATACGTCCAACTTCTTAACAACTTCTACGGTATGATGAGTACCTTCCAAAGGAATCTTGAGTGACATGAGTGCATTTAAGCACTTATTCCAATGATGTGGAGTGCATTCCGAATCCCTCGAGTCTACTAACGCTTTCAGAGCTATCTTTTTTTCTGTTTCGTATCCGAATCGCTGTAATAGATTTTGACATCTTCAACAGCCACTGAGAAAATATCCGGAGCACGTATATAACACACAATGTGTAAATTACAGTCAAGCCGTAATTAAGATAGAGAACCAAATGCAACCTGAGGTAAAAAGCAACTTGATATCTTATGCCAAAGCAATGTCTGTCGCAACAAACGTGTCTCCTCTGGGCTTCTTTTCCTGTTTTTGATTACTTAAGAATACAATCGATATTCCATCTTTTTCACGATATTCGTTGTCAGAAATTCCACAAGTAAACATGGAATGTAACGCATTGAAACTAAGTCATCGATGCGAACCAAGCTGGTGCAATTATTGAATGCAGGTGAAGAGTAGATGCTGATGACAATGATAGAAAGGAAAGGAATTCGTATCGATGAAAAAACCGTGTTCGTGTTCTTGTAGTGTTTATATAGGAGATAAAAACTACGTATTCACAAAAGATGCAAATGTGATGACAGCTATTGTAAGCAGCCAGTTATTCAATCCTTTCAGGAGCAATATTCTTCAAATTGTTCCATTTTTTTCATTTCTATCTCTATCTTGGTAATTAGTTTTTGATTTTTTTTTTCTGAGGATCAAATTCAATCACAAGAAACGCTCAAAATTGTCAAGTGTGAAGCGTTTTGTCACTCCAATTTGCGACTTTGNCTTAGTAATTTCTGTGCAATTTCTTTTGTTTTGAATGATGTATAATTAACTCAGAATGTGGTTGAGAGGCCTCAACGTTTCGACAAAAATCATTTTTTACCAGAAGGTACCTATGTATGATTAACTAAGTTGGAGCAGTTGTACTGAGTATAACACGAATTATCGGGGCCTGAAAAAACTAAATCAAGGACTAGACAGAGCTATGCAAAGGAGATTTGGAAACCTCATCCTTGTCCTCGATTCACTTTCTTTGAGGCCTCGACAAATACAGATATTAGTTATGTTTAATGAAATGGAGGAACTATTAATGTAAAGTTCGCTTATGTTGAACAGTCCACATCCCAGTTCAACTTTAAAAGGATTATTACTAATGAGAACTTTAAGCGTAAGCGGTTTCCAAATAGAAAAAAAATCGTTTTCCGTCCCAGCTTCGCGAGAGTAACGTATTATTTACGTCCAGCTTTGAAAGCCCCCACAATCGCAGATTCTTCCGAACACTCACACTTCTGTTAGGTTGTTGTGTTCAGGACCAGATATGCCTAAGAATTCAAGCCAAGCTTGACTAAAAAACGTAACCATGACTACGTGATTAGGTCACAACTTGTCGCGTCTGTTTAGGTATTCCGACGTTGTCCATGTAACAGCAACTTTTGTAATATTACCACAGATTGTTAAAAGCCAGAAACTTGAATTAATGTCGGCTTTGTAACAAGAGTTTGCAGAAGTGTTCTTAGGATTTAAGTTGTCGCCTTTGCGTTTTGGAGTTATATTATCAGACTAATAACAGCCACAGCGCTTGTGTTGTTTTCTTGAAAACTATGCACGAGCTCTCCGCTGCGACCGAATGACGTGGTAGAAGAACGAATTAATTTCTCAAAATGTAGCAATATCGTGACGCTACTTGATTGGGGAGAAACACTGGCGATCCAATTATGATGCTGATAGGATTCGTTGTTTCGTACTAGCACATGGGAAAAAACCCACACTGACCCTCTCCCTTGAGCTAAATCAACGAGCCCGACACCCCAACCAGACCCTTCAGCTATCACCCTTAGGAAAGCTTTCCAGAAAAACAATACAATATTTTAAGCGGAACAGAGAAGTATTCCCAGACCTTCGACCTAATTTTATAAGCCAAGTTCAGTGCCCATTGTTAGGCAAAAAGACGACAGTTCATTGCATCATTATGATCGTGAGGCTGTTGATCGTAACTTATGATTTCAAATTAGGTACTACTTGTTGCTTGAGATTTGTGAGATGCAATATCTCAGTTCCGCTTATTTAAATTGGAGATCGGCATTTCATAAGGGAGGTTGACGGTGCCTTCTATATTTGATGAAACGAATCAATTTCAAACCATTCCACATGACTGGAATTGTAACTTGTAATACGAACCTCCTCTCCGTGAATTTGTCCGCGATCCCTGCGCATTGCTTGTCTTGCATCTTCGTCAGTGGCGAATCCGATAAAAGCATCTCCGTCATCTCCTCCTACTATATGTACTGCACCGTCAGGAATTCGTAGGCCAGAGAAGAAAGCTCGAACATCGGCAGCATTCGCCGACAACGGTAACAATTGCAGGCGAATTATTACCGACATCTTGCTTATCTTGTTTAAATTTATTCTTTCTTCAGAACTTCAGTATTCAATGGGCTCGTCACTCTGAAATCGAAGATCCCCGATCTTTCATAAATCAATTGCTACATTTCATTGCATGATATTAGCAAAACTTCAAGGATTCTTGAATATGGAAATTGCTTCCAAAAGTGAACAACAACACAATCACGAACATCTCCCAACTGGGTGTTGCTATTATGGAAGCACTGACATGAAAAGGAACATCCAAACAGGGTTAATCAGTGAGTGGTTTCACGCTTGTGCGTAAATATGACCATGCTGCTCACTTCAGTTGAAGATGGGCGGATTAGAAATAAGAAAACATAAAACAAGTGAAAGACACCAAACCGGGGGGAGGTCGACGCTATGGCGAAGTGGTGAATGCGGGTCGATAGCGAAATGGTTCGGCGTTGCGGTCGCGTCGCGTGCGTTATCGATCCAGACAGATAGGTTTGCACGTGAAAGTGCCTGTCTAAAGACTGAAGATCGATGGGGTTTACCTGTAAACTTCAACCCCAGGGTTCCTATTTAAAGAACGGACGCCATCTGTTGGGAGCATTGTGAACCATGGGTTTGAACATTGGGGCGAGTTCAATTTGAGATAAGGAAGGACCTATTACAGGCCGAGAATAGAAAAGTGTTTGCTGGACTGGGGGCGCACTTCAGGTGTGCCCACACGACTACCATATACAGAAAAGAGCATCGCGACTGAGGTGGGTGTACGAAAGATAGTTTCGCAGCTTAGTGAAGCTCTAAAATAGAAAGAAAGCGCTATTTAGAAAGTAACCAACCTCCCATTACTTTGGAACCATGGCGTTTGCCAAAACTTGTTGAAGCCAGGATAAGCTTTTCTTGAACAATGCTCCGCCTTTATCAAAAGAAAATGCTCACTGAGGCTTGCAATAAAAAATGAAGGTTGCTTATAACAGAACGTGGGTACATTGTATTATTGTTGGGTTCTTACAACCCGCTATAGCTTACTCAAAAACCAATATTTAGCATGGATTCTAAATCCCACCGTAAGATCGCTGGAGTAGCTGGCGCTACTACGCCATTAGTATGTTTTATTTTGTGGGTGGTAGAAGTGTGAAGCGGCTACGAAGTTCAATGCCACGAAAAACTTCTAATATTTACATATTACTTCTTGTTCGCTGTAAAGACCAGTCCGCGAAATGGTCGAGAGAGAGGTCACTGCACTGTGGCCTGCGTCTTTAACGCTGAAGACAGAGCGCAGCGGCAGAGGAGACACCAACTAAACCTGTTTGGAATGGTGCAAAGAAATTCATTCCGAGCCGGTGGAACAAATATTTTCTCCTGACAGTAAGCCAAATGAAGAAGGACTTCCCCAGAGGAAGAAAAGCTAATCACGTGCAAAAAGTTATGAAATAGTTTTTTGACTAATTGGATTCATCCCGGCGAGAGGTCGTCGATAAGAAAATAAGAACGACTGGCTACCTCCAGCTCTATTCTCACCGATTAACTATTATCGCAGGCTTTTGGCAATCCAAAGTTCGAAAGCTTTTAGGGGAGGGCTTGCTTGCGTCCAACGGCCAAAGTAAACATTGAATTAAACATCATCGCGGCTTGCTCCCCTCGGCTTACCCATTTCCTGTTCAAATGAACACTATTTCCCTTTATTACAGTTAGCAACAATTTGGAGAGGATAAGATGTTGACATCACACAATGACAGCATGGCGACTCAAAAGGAGCATGCTAAGTAGGAAATTGATCACTGATTCACCCATGACTCGATAAGAAGGGAGGAAAGGATTTAGTTAGGCTTTTTCTTCGATGGTCTATGATAGGGATAAATCAAATGGCTCGCACTAAATTCCAGCCCCAGACTTCTATAACCATCACGGAGGGAAGTGTCAAAAGCAGAAAATCCACCAATCTTGGAATATGGAATATATGAGTACGAGCAGGTTGTTTAGAGCGGGATTCCTATCTTTAGAAGCCGAAAAAATATGCAAATATCTGCCTCAACTGCATTGGGAACATCTTATCGAACTAACACAAATCCATGTTACCGAGTTTCAAAGACTGAGATGAGGCGACAAAAATTGAAGCAAAGTATGATAATCAAGCACGAAAAAGGTAATCGAACTGACGAAGAATTCAGATTTCGAATCAAAGAAGATTGCCGAATAAAAATATTTATTGATAAATTTGAACCCGTAGTTGTCCTGCACTGTATTCAACATATGATGCTAGAATTAGTACCTGACTAGTATACGCAATAAAAGCTAAATTCAAACGATTCCATGACACTGAATGCTCTTCTTACAGAAGTCCAACACTCCCAGTAACTTGCCTAGAATGGAAAAATATTAAATATGAATTTCGTTGCACATCTTCTCAGCATTATTTATTTAAAAAAAACGAGAAAAATGAATTAAGTTGGTTTTTAAATACTCACTTCACCACTTTCAAGACTGAACAGCAACTTTTTTATCGGAGGAGGTTGGGAGGGACGAGGTAACTGAATAAGTTAGTAATGATTGCCACACGCTCCAATTCTTAGTCAACAACCGTATTTTCCACCTTTTTCAATGTTTTTTGATCAAAAGAACGCTGATTATTGGAACAAAAAAAAAAAACTGGAAGAGCTAAACAAATGGAATGTTTGTCCAACCTTTCTCAAATGCATCCATTATTCCTGGCTCGTATACTTTTCCGCATCTTCGCATTGTACTGCAATGTAAAAGTTTGCGGCATACATTTTTCTACAGATAGTAATTACTTTTGATACCTCTTATTCTAGATTGTTTCGAATGAAATGCGCGTTGAGTAATGTCTGTTCTCGAAATTATTTTAAGCCACTATGTAGGTTTGCTCGTTTTCTCCTTGTTTTAAATGAATTTGATTTAAATGTAAATATTTCTGGCAAGCGATGCCAGTGACATAATTGATTCGGGCGACTGTGCGGCTCTTAGCATGGCCAACGTGAGAGTCGCTTCCTGACATCGCTCTCTATGCCTCGCGTTTGGTCGAAACATGACCTTCAGCAGCTAGTGCCGCCATTTTCCGAATGGGACGAATCTTTCGGAAACGAAAAAACCGTAGCCGTCCAGTCGCGCCAATAAGAGCGAGAGCGGATAAACGATAAGCGCTAGCAGTGGCAACTTGGGGGACCCATCCTACCATCAGACTTCGCTTTCCTGCCCCTGCCGAGTACATGGCATACTCCAAAGATACCACCAATCGCCTTCCCATTATTAGTAAAGATTGAATCACAGCGTTGAAACGTGCATTTCTTTCAAAACAACCTAATATATTTCTGAATAAGTACATTTCTAAAATACATCAGAGAGGCTAACGTAAGAAAATCTCGAACCTCAAAAGTGAACGCAAATGACGGTTCTTTTTCATCATACGAGCACTGCCAATCAGAACAAATTGTCGCTTCGCACGTGTAATCGCAACATTCAGACGGCGCTCATTTTGCAGAAATCCAATTACTTCTATAAATGATACAAATAAAATTCGCTTACAAGAAAGCAGTAGCCTTCGCTTGAGAAAAAAAGAATCAGAGTGGTAAAGGGAGCGCTCAACAAGAACGCTTAGCTGAATTGGAAACAGAGAAAAACATGACGCGCAGGTGCAAATTCTTTGAGGGCGGGGATGGACGGGTGTTTGAGAGGATCGGCTAATGTCTGCGCTCAGGAGAAGCAAACCATATCCTGCAAAAATAGTATGGGTACCAGCGCCAGGTTGACAGCTCGGCTGATGGAGAACCCTCGTCATAGCAAAAGGGTTGGAGCCACAAAGGAGCCAGTTATAAAGCTAAGACGCCACCCGAAAGTGACCATAGGACCCCTGCCCGAGTTCAGTGAAAGTATGCGAAGGGTACCGAGAAAGAAACGACCTCGCCAAAAGGAGCTGGCTCGAGTTGGGACTCTAAAAGGCCAAATCTCTGCATCGAACCACTCAAGACATCAGAGTAGTCAGAGCCGTTAGAAGTGACGTTGGTGCCATCCTGAAGAAGCCAGCTGATGTAATACGCAGATGGGAAGAATACTTTGATTAGCCTCTGAAAGAAGAATTCCACCCCAAGTACAGCTTCCCTATAAATAGAAGCGACAGCTAATCCCATCACACTGTGGATAGAAAAGAAGCCATGGGGGAAATGATAGATGGGAAAGCAGGTTGGTCCAGAATATTTCTTCCTATTCTAACGTTTCTTTTTTCCCCTTCAGGGTAACACCTCTCAACCTACAATCCTCAACAAGGTTTGGAGATTTTACATGGGCGCGAGTCTATCGGAATAGTGCTAGGACGCATGGATAAGCACAAATTTCCCCTTCGAAAGGGCATAGCAGGAAGTAGGCCTCGAGGTTTTTACAACATATAAACAAAATTATCATTTTCAACAAACTCACGTTCAGGATTATGCCGAACCATGCTGAAAACGACAACTTCCCGCTCTTGACCTTGGAATGAATCTACGGTGTTTACGGATACATCTGTTGCGTTTATAATACTACGAATCGCCGCCACCTAGAAAAGTCAACCTTGGGCGGCTAGTCCGTTACATGCAAAGCGAACACAGTATAGTAGGACAAAAAGCAACGTAGAACTTGCTTACCTGTGCGTAATAGGGAGAAATGACAGCGATCTCCTTTCCTGAGATTCCAATTGACTTCAGAACATCTACATAACGGATCACTAGTGCAGCTTCACCTGAACAAAGGGTTTTCAAGTATTTTGCTTCATCATGCTGTGCGAGGCATGGAACACAACACAAACAAATACCGCAGATCAATACCAATGTATGACAAGAGTTTGGAGATTAAAGTGAGTGCACTGACAAGCCATGTCGAAGAAGGTCACATCAAAAGCCACACATGTCCTATTGTAGAAGTATTTAGCTCACTTGCAAGAACACAAACACTAACCTGGATTTTTGAATGACATCTGAGACGACAATTCTCTAAATAGATGTTTCCCATCTTCCTTTGCAAGATCGGTGTTTATCATCAGGAGTGGTATATTCAACGGAGAATCGCTCGGAATGAAGGATATGTCACTAAACCACGAGAAAATAGTACCTTATAGGGCATGTACAGTATGTGCTGTTCAACCTACCTCAGGGTAATCTGTGACACTTCTTCGGCAGCTACAAGTCTTGATTCATAAAACTCCGTGGAAGACCATTGCATAATCTTTTCGTTCATCCTATATTGAACGGTCAATAGCTGGTTGATATTTGTATTAGAGAACTCCTTCGCGAGTCTCTCCATCAAAGAAACATCAAGATTCCCTTTGCGAGCACTAGAAATGTGAGTTGAAAACCTTGTCATGGAACATGGGGAGAATTTCAAACATCAAATGCATACTCGAGAGAGAGGATGGTGGAGGGAAGCTGCGCATGATCCCCGGCTAGTATACAGCGCTTGGCTTGTACAACAGCAGCCCATGCGACGGGTTCCGACGCTTGCGCCGCTTCATCTGCAAGAAAATTAGGTTGCAGTTCGCCATTAAGTTTCTAAAGATAACAAAAAAGGTTGAAATGACTATAAATACCTATGATTATTACGTCCGGATGCCAGCTCACTTGCGCTAACCGTTGAATTGCTGATGACGTTAAAGTGCAGAAAATAGCAAGACGCTTCTTGTAGGATTCCTAAAACGAAGATGAGAATCAAGCGATACGATAACAACCGAACAACAGAAAGCAGATGCACTTGAATAAGACCACAGAAATCACCTTGATGATTTTCCATTTCAACTTGTTCGCCTCCTTTTTCATCTTTCCTCTGTCCTCTTCATCTATTGGGCTATTCTGAAAAATAGATTATTCCGAACCAGCTCGATGATTTTCTGGAAATCAAATTGAAATCTGAAATTGTATAGAGAATACGTCAATGGGTAATTACCGCACTTTGAATAATCCCCCCCCCCCCCCCCCGCTCCAGTCCTCCAGGAGAATGCATTCTTACTACTTCAAACACTCATACCATAGAAGGAGAGGACCACGAGGCAACTTCGAACGACTAATATAATCTCAAGCTCGCACGTAACTCCACGACTCCTTTAAGGTATGAGAGGTATGCTTTGGACTTGCATAGCTACGTCACTAGTTACTGTTGCGTCCAGCACATTTGCTGTCTTCCGGATTTAATTAATAAAACCTCGCATGTAAAAACTTTGCTTAGCTACGAGTTGACCTGCCTATACGAAAAAGAATGCAAATAACCTCCAGTAAACTTGGAACTATTCGTGAAAAAATCGTAAAAAAGAAACCTAACGCGCCTTACCATCTTGTCGAACATATCACACAGCTCAGGATACTTATCATTGGACGTTATAGCCTCTTCAATGGTTTCCGCATCGGAAATCATGCCTAAAAGAACTGTGTTATATGTTACTCACGAAATTTTATTGCGCTACCCGATACCCACAGAATTTACTTCAAAAGAGGGATAATTCTAATTTCATACCTTGCATTAGGTCATCTGGATCAATATTTTCAAGTTTTTCACTGTCCAATAACCTAATGACTTCTGACATGACTTTATCAGTCGCCACGTTGGACGGAGCACACACGAGAGTCTGAAATGGGAATCAGAATTACGTTAATTACATTACATTACATTATTACATTAATTAATTAATTAATTTTCAGGGAATTTTATGTTAAACCCAACCTTCATTTTTCTACGCAGTAACTGCCGAACTATTTCAGCTACTACTCGCGTTTTCCCAGTTCCCGGTGGGCCTTGAATAGTCACAAAAGGACGTTTCTTGTTCAACGCAGCACTAACAGCTCGTCGTTGACTTTCATTCAACTCATCCGATAGGTCCGCTATCATCCTATCTAAAGAACCATATTTCGACTTACATCATCTCATAAACATTTTAACACTTACCATTGTGTATTGAGGGCATGTTCTTGGCTCTAAAAGCGTAACCCAATAAATCTACACCAGGTGTATCGACCACTTTATTCTGCCTGAATATTGAGATTGTCAAAAAATAACAAAAAAAAAGAGAAAAAGATAACACGATTACGATGCGGTTGAACCTACAGAAAGAAATCCTGAACAGAGTGCATAGCTCCGCTTGATTGTGACATTGTAAGCATGTATTCTGTATCACCATCCAGATGTCTTGATCCGCTCGAAGGCCGGATTTTAATCTGATAGTGAGGAGTATCGCAATTGGAAAGTTTCAACAAAATATTTTTTGATATTGCAACAAACCTTGATTTCCTTCCTGCTGGATGCCAACATTACACATTCAGCTATTTCCCTTAACGTTTTAGCATCACGAATGGTAACAGGGGCACCTGAAAGTTAAGTTTAGTATATCTTTCCTTTGTCATTGGAAATGCTCCGTACCTGTACGAAAAATCTTGGAACGGTCGGGTCCATTCAAAGAAGGAGCCCTTCTAAGAACGACAGTACGCCCTGTGATCGGGTGCAGATCATCGGAGACAAGCCGGAGGTTACCTAGTAGTAGTCCGCGGTCTTCGAGAGCAGGGAGATCGCTGACTTCCCGTAGCTCTTTCAGCTGCAAAAAAGAGGTGTACTAAGTATCCCAGAAACGTGCACAACAGAGAAATTAGTTCCTTACATGAGATACACTCTCATCGATTTCGGCCTGAAGAAGTTTTGGCCATTCCTTAAGTTTCGCTCGAAACTCAGGCGGATAGCTTGCCAACGGGTCTTTTCGCTTTTGCAACTTGGCATAACGACCTATGGAGCCCACCTAAACTGCTGAGGTTACAGATGTTTTCCAATCTAGATCAACTAGATAACCCAAACGAATTACCTACAGGAAAAGAAGAATGTAGATAGGACTTGAAGACATTTTCAAAGGAGCATAACTTTTTCAAAAGGTTTCTTCGCGCACATATCATGCTGTAAAGTTTAACAAGGTCCTCAGGACTGATTGTAACCCATTTCCTGAAACCAGCGTTTTTCACGGAAATAGTCTAAAACTTGTATCGATGCAACGAACAAACGGTTCCTCTCACGGATAGATATCGACGAGAGACCAAATTTTTGAACTAGAACCGTTCAACGAGATGATATACAAACTAAACAAAAAGGAAATGTCTACAACAGCATCTAAGCTGTATCGAAAATAATACGAGAGATGAACATTACTTTTGCAGCAAAATGGAGCTAAAAATACGTCACCATTAGAATAGAAAACTGCTTCGAAAGCACCAAACCCTTGATGTTTGCAAATGTTAAAATACTTAAATTTCTCAGTTGTTTTTCATAATAAAAGAAAAGCTGCATTTAGCTTGTAAACGCTGACGCTTGCATAGTGGTCGGTAGTATGAATGCAACCAACCGAGGATGAGAAAGAACGCAAAACGGTCGATACCTATTCCATCCCAGTAACAGAATTAACAATTCCTCGGTTCTCCAACAATGAGAGAGACTTTGTCAATTCAGTTATCACAAAAGCTCAATTGCAGTCTTGCCCACAAGTCGAAATTGAGCTGAACAAATTGCATAAGATACTCTTCATAGAAAAATTGCTCTACACTGTACACTCTTATGGTGAAGTACGGATAGAATTATGGAGGAGTCATAGTTTGAAAAACTTTGGACATTATTCTACATCCCTATGCAGGTTTTCATAGTTTCAATCTCGACATAATTCCTCTTTCGGTTACTTCCAAAAAGGAACATATCTTCTCCTCGAAGGTTTGAGAAAAAGGTTCGAAATGGATGCTTTTCAGACGCTACCAAATAAATAAATGATAAAATGGTAAATAAATCTAGTTCATAAGCAGAAACATCTCAGAAAGAAAAGAGGCTGATAATGTTTCAAAAAAAAATTATGTTGAGAAGATTCCAGAATCGAATCCGCGCCAAAATTTAAAAATGATCGCTTTGAATTTCGCGGATACCGTTACGCGCTGCAGGACCTACACTGCAATCACGGAGTTTTCGCGTCACAGTTGGCCTAAAATTCTTGAGATGGTTATCATTTGAGGATGCCATTACCGGCGGAACGATTTGTCGTTTCCACCATATGGTTTCATGGTGAGTTTGTGATTTGACTTGAAATTGTCTCAATTGCTTTTGGTCTAGCTCGTCGCAACGAAAGTATATTTTAGGATCACTGCCTCATTTGGCCTCCTGAAAATGGCTCCGGGAATCTAGCCGTGGAGTTATACGTCTGAGACCAGGCTAGGCAGAAGATGAAAAGGTGAGCTTCTATTGAGTATGTCGGTGTGGACATGAGGCTTAAAACCTCCTAACCATTCACGTGGGGTGGACGTTTTTCGCCGTAGCAGAGCATCGGAGCCACTTGCCGAAAGGCCTTTCAGTGGTGGTTGTATCTGGTCTGACATGTCCTATAGAATTTGATTGTGTGGCGCTTCATGCTAGAGAAGATGCCCGATCAAGTCCATATATTCCTACTCCCTCTGTAGCTCCGATGGAGCCGTGACTGTTGGGACAAACCATATGGAAAACATTTCTATTGATGCTGTTCTTTCTCCCTATCGTAGTCTATGTTTCATATGTTTCAGATGAGAGTTACACTTATGAACATCACGCGCAAGCAACAATGAATTGGGGAACTGAATGTTATAAATCGTCAAGGTATGATCCTATCTTTTGCTACTCATGGGCATGAGGCTTAAAACCTCCTAACCATTCACGTTGGGTGGATGTTTTTCGCCGTAGCAGAGCATCGG
>UZAF01016835.1:8281-24745 GCA_900617895.1 Haemonchus placei
TATATATATATATATATATATATATATATATATATATATACAGTACTGGTCAAAAAGAAATCACCTCAAGCCTTTTTTCTCATAACTCATCTCGAGCTCGATGTTTTTGATTGATTTTTTGGTATGTTGACATTAGTAATGATTTTTAATGTTCCCACCATAGAACCAAAAAATTTCTTTTAATTTCGGGTAAAAGGTCATTTTTAACGTTGTTTCTGAACAGGACAAAATAGTACCAGTACAAGAATTCAAAATAAGTCATTTGACTTATACGCTATCGTCGTGAGATTAAAACCTAAACAACTGCTAACCTAATATCAGGTCGTTCGGAAAGAAATGCGCGTTTGAGCTTGAAAAATTTTTTATTGTTAAAAGGAAACTAAGCAAGATCAATTTGAAAGATAATCTCCACTACTATCAATGACTTCATGCCAACGTTTACACAAAGAATGGATTCCTTTTCTAAAGTACTCGGCCGGCTGCAACACAAAGTAGTTGTACACCCAGAGTTGGACTTCTTCGCGGTTTTTGAACTTTTTCTCAGCCAGAGAGTGCTGCATCGACCGGAACGGATGGTAATCGGATGGTGCCAGGTCGCCTGTATGGCGGACGAGGCAGGAATTCCCAGCCCCTATTCCTCAATTTTGCCAAAATGATTTCGCGATCCATAACCGCGACCCGACAAGCGACGCGACGGTGCTATACCCATTTTCCGCACCTGTTCGTCTTGCCAATTGCCAGCACATGTTCATGGATGGTAGAGTTTAAGCAGCCAAAATGTGTTGCCAGTTCTCGAGTGGTTTGGCGTGGATCCAATTCAATCCAAAAGACGGACTTTGACACTTGGTTTTCGACGACTTGAGACCGACTTAGATGTTCTTGGTCCTCTAACCTTTTATTACCATTTTTGAAGGGCTGGAACCATCGTCAACACTGGCTGTCTGGCAGGGCTTTTTCGCCAAATACCTCAGATGATGAGTTTGAGCAGCCGATTTGCCTTGCTTGGAGTCGTACCGCATAAAAACTCGCAAAAGCACCCTGTAATCGTTGTGAAATGGGGGCGAAACACCATCTCTCTAAGTCGGTAACAGAATATTTCTGCGTTTACGGCAGTATACTCTAGTAGGGTCTCATAGTAAAACACCCGGTTGAGCAGAGGAAGAATGAGTCGTTTTTCTTGACCTGAGCGCCTCGCTCTATAGCGGGCCGTAGCCTTGAGTCCAATGTTAAGCATTGCGATTTCCTGTGTGGACTTTCATATGACATATACTTTTTATCCTAGTAATGATGGAGTCGGTTGATGTCTTACACTCGCTGGAATGATGGAGTTCGCTTACAATCGAGGGGCTTCTTACAAACACTGACTCGCACTCGAAACTCCTGCTCGGTCAAGAATGCGCGATATTTGCAAAGAGTCCTGCTTTGAAAATGACTTTCGCGTGGAATGTTGTGGATGATGTGTTGGGGAGTAGAGATCGTCTTCTCCAAAACCTATCACCTTGAAAGGATTGCTCCGTCCGATGGGAGGCCAGAACAAAGCCGGTATTTGAGGAAAGTGGACGTTCGAGTCGAACATCGTTGAAGCAAATCTTTTTCCGGAGGAAGCGATCGCGACATTCATGGTAGGTGACAAGATAGGGTTACTGGTGCCAGTCAGTCACCATATTTCATTCCAATTCTGAGTATCGAAGTGGTCGGTTCCGTAATGGAGAAGCAGAAGGCTTCTGTAGTCGTATCGGTGGCACATACTTCCGTCTACAATACGCAGATTGCCTTTTATATTTCGCGATTAGAGAACAAAAATGAATATTAATCATTGGAAATCACTTGATTGTTTCTCAAAATATTCCCCATTAAGATCTGTACACTTCTGCATACGTTTGAACTAATTGTCGGAGCACTTTTGCCGCTCTGACTGAGGTATCTCCAAAACATTCATTCTGAACGAATCAACCGCTCTTCATGTGTCGAAAAACGTTGACCCCTCATTTTATTTTCTGAGTACGGGAATAAAAAGAAGTCATTCGGGGACTATATGGCGGATGACTCATAAAATCGATGTTTTGAGTGCAGTGCTCAAAAATGCAGTTGTTTGAGCCGATGTATGGGAGCTCGCACTGCCGTGGTGAAGAGTGGTCCGTCTTTGGCAGTTGGTTTTCCTGATTTTTTTGGAAGGCAACTGGCAAACAAATGGTTGTCTACTACTCAGCACTGACTGTTCTGGTTGTTCTAGTGGTACGGTTGTGACATGTCTAGTTTTTCGAAAAAAAAAACAGCGACCTAGGAAGTGCTTCGTGCGCGAACAGCTTTTGTTGGATTTGGCTCATCTCGAAATACCCATACGGTCGTCTGCTGTTTACTTTTGGGTTCATACTCATAAATTCATGATCATCTCATCACCTGTCACGATGCCACAGACGTGTTTCGAAGCACCGCGATTTTTTGAGCATTTCTTTCGACCAGTCTACACGAGCCTTTTTTGAGCGATTGTGGGATCCAACGTGAAAAAATTTTTTCGACAGTCGAATGTTTGTGCAATATTGAATGTATGCTGGTCCCACTAATGGCTAAGGTTGTCTCAATCTCACGATAGGTCACGTGACGATCTTGCAACATTAGCACAGCGCCAATGTTTTCCGGAACAACAACTCATTTTGGAGACCTCCACGAAATTCGTCTTAGATTGAACTACGACCTCGAATGAATTCACCATGCCATCGATAAGCACTGGTCCTTGATGGAGCTTCATCGCCAAAGGGGGGGGGAGGTTAAGGGGGGAAGGAGGTTTGACCTAGGTGGGGGGTGGGGGCGCCAAATGGATGGTCTGACCTAGGTAAATTTCTTAAGTTACAGTCACAAAGAGCGTTCATATGTCAAAACGTTCTGAGTATGTATGACCTCAAAAATGTCAAACTTTACGATAGAGCTGTCAGTTGCCAGATTGCAACGCTAGGGTTGCCCAATCCCGAAACATAAAAGGCAATCCTCGTAGCTTACTTCAAACGACCACGTCGAATACTCATCAGTATAGTACTGATCTATCAACAATGCCCCTATCCATGTTATTGAATCTAAAGTCCTTCTTCAGCGCGTTCGCGAGCGAGTTGAGAGGGAAAATTTTCTCAAAACCTTCCCAACACACTAATACATAGATTCATGGCCCGGTTCAACGAAGGAATGGGGCCAAAAAAAGCAAGAGCAAGGTCAACATAGCATACATTAGCTCAGCTGACCTCTGTCCACAAGAAGGGGGGGCGAGCAAGTGCCAGAATAACGGTTAGGGTCAAACATCTTATTTTGGCTCTGAGACTGTCCAGATAAGGGGAAAATTGAAAAGAGTGAGAATTGGGTCATTAAACCGAACAAAGGAGACCCATGTCGGTGATTCGAGAACGTTGGTGAAGGGTTGCCACGCAGGTCTTATTGATCATATTGTTCAATATTGTTTGGAAATCTTGACTTGGACATTGCGGAATATCAGGAGAAAATATCAGGCAGACCGATGTGCGGTTGAAATCCGGCTTGCAGACGAAAGGTGTCCGAATGGCCACCTTGGCGTTTTATATAGTGCCCTTTTCCCGCGCGATCGGGGTGGCCGATCCGTGACCACCCATGCTCGATAGGGTCCACGCCAACACGGTGTTAGGCTGTGAGGCTGATTATTTCAACAGAAACAAATCTTGTCAAGGTATGAGGTAGCGACTTCGCTACACTCGACCGGCGCGTCTTGTTCGTATTTTACGCGGTCGATTTCCACTTTGATGGCCCTGATTTTTTCGTGATTCGATCCTTCGAATCAGGTACTCTACAAAGAGCTCTATGGTGCTTCTTCTTGCTTATCAGGAAGTCTAGGGCCGTATCCATGACAACATCGCAATACCAGCATAATTTTTCCTCAGTTCTGCGATAGTCAAGACCGTGGTTCTTTCCGAGGCATAGTCGGCTACATTTCATGTGCTCAGGGACAGTTTTAGGTCCGTTTCCGATTTTTCTCTGAGGTAGTAGGGTCGTCCCTGATAAAGTTGGTGCAGCTCGTTTTCTAAGTCTTCGATTTATTCCTGGCGCTCCCTACGCCGACTTTCTTCTTTGGCGTGGCTACGTTCGTCATCTTCGTCGTGGTCGTCGCGGTTTTCCTCAATTAGTTTTTCCATATAATCATCGTCTGACAGCAGTTGAACTTTGCGCGGAGTTGGATCTCTGGAATCATTCTCAGAAGAACGTCGTCTTTTGTCGTGACTGTTCCGAGGTTGATCTTCCTCCATCTTGGCTATAGCGACAACGTCTGTTTTTTCAATTTTCTCCATTGCAGTTTTGAATATGCTGATGAAGCTTGGAGTGTTTCTTTTTTTTCTGCAAGCACTTTTTTCTGCAGTGTTGATCTCTTCTTCGATGTCAGCAATGTGTCGGTCCAATATCTTCAGTTCGTATGCCACTTTCGAGGATAGTTGACTGGTATCATGCTCCTTATCTTCGTACCATTCCACTTTTCTTTTTTCTGAAACACGACCGGTCTCGGTTGCTGTGCGGAATATCGAGCTTACCCAGCATGTAGCGCTGTGTGTACCACAACATCTTTTCCTTTGCATATACTGCAGTCCTCAGTAGGCGACTCGCACACAGCATGAGTTCTCCTTCACTTAGCGGTTTTTCAGTCGTGGACAGGAGATGGTGAGTGAGCTGCGAATCCAGCGTTCGGGCCAATTTCAGGTGCTGCTTAATCTCGTGTAGGGATGTTGTCATGTCGATTTCCAAATCATCCGCCGAGATTTTTTCCATGTAGAGCGTAGCGATGAATTCGGACACGCTATGTTGCGAAGGGTCTGATGTCTCGATGGAGAATGGTGTGGTTCTCCAGGCTCATCACTTCGCTTGTGCACAGTAACGCCATGCAAACTACTATTTGCAGTATGGTGAAGCAGTGAACTGTACTTGAAGATAGTTGATTCTGGGTGTTGTTGTTGTCCTCGTCGTAATTGACTTTTCTGTGATGGCGCAGATTATATCGTGGCTGTGTTTTGGATCCATCGGCACTCGAAGCTTGCTCTGGGTATTCGTTCTCCAACTCTAGAGGAACTAGGAGGTTAATAGGTCGACGAATCAAGCGGCGATTTGCTAGACGGATTACTGCTTCTCGTACTATTCCTATTCATTGTTCACCACGAGCCTCACGACGATTTCCGTTTTCCAAGAATGACGTGGAAATGTTGTTTCGCAGATTTGTACGAGTTGTCCTTCTCGTGGTTCCTTGCTGCACCTTTTATAGTCCATCGCCGAGTCATGTTTTTCTCGCAAACTCGTGAGATATTCAGCTTGCCAGACTTGCCAGAACTTCTCTGTAAGTTTGCACGAAGTTTCATGAGCTGCGATTGTTTGATTCCTTGTTTGTATCGAAGGTATTTCACCAAGAGGAAAAAGAAATTCGTCAGATCTTTCTTCTCGTCTCAAGGGTGGAAATATGATTTCCATATCTTTCTGGAGGGAATCTATTGGGCGCAGGATTTGGGTTGTGTCCATGTCCTTGTCGATGTAGGTAAGAGGGCGAGTGTTGAGCATCGAATCGATTTCAATGACTATTGTTGAAAGTTCTTCGATCGTCACTAATGATCCCCGGAGGGTTTTATAGAGAGAGTGCTCAATGGATTTGACAAGTCTTTCATAAAAACCTCCTTGCCAAGGAGCGAACGGCGTTATGTGCTTCCAGCGAATCTCTCTATTGCTCAATGCTTCCGCTATCGTTCGGTCCGTAGGAGCTGTTGGGAGGTTTTCTCGTAGTATTGCTTCGCCCAATATGTAGGAACGTGGGAGCGTTGTCGCTTATTATTGTTCTTGGCACTCCTCGTCGAGCGAAAAATCTCCGTAACATTTGCAAAAATGCTACGGTTGATGAATCTGTAACAATGTCAAGGTGCAGTAGACGCGTGACCATGGGGCAGTAGCACTTTCCTTTGTCACTATAAGGCTGCTTGATCGCTAGCGGACCAAAGTAGTCCAGTCCGATGTGGGCGAAGGGAGAAGATCTAACTACTCTTTCCTTCGGGAGGTCTACTTGAGCAGGATATTGATATGGCAAATTGTTCAGTTTCTGGCACTGGAGGCATTTTCTTATCAGCCGATATACTTGAGAACGAAGCTGAGGGATCCAGTATTGTTGTCGCGCGAGAGACATTGTGTGATTTGTCCCTGGGTGGTATTTATCATGATTGTCTTGAATGATAATTTCCGCAGGCAATGTCTTCTGTAAGACGAAGATGGGATACTTAGCTCCTATGGGTAGTTGAGCTTTTCCCAGGCGTCCATAGCATCGCAAAATGCCCTTGGCATCTGGTCGAATACTGAGATATTGCAGCTTCTGTTTGAGGAAGTTGGTGATCCTCGTTCTTTGATGGTGTATGATATATCATCTTACCAGCAAGCTGATTTCTTGGCCGGTGAGGGGTCCAGAACTTCGATAATCTCGCTATTGAACATTGATAAAGATATATTGCTATTATTGTTCCTTTTATTAGCGCCAGAAGCGATGACTCTAGTGAACCGTATGGCGTACGCTACTATCCGTTTAGCTTTGGTGAGCGTTCGTACGTGGCCTTGCTGGATTAGTTCGGAGTCATCGTGAATTGATGTGTCGTGTGTGGTAGATAGGATGGGGTAGTCATGGTTCCTGAGAGGGATACTAATTTCCTCTCCTTTGGTGTCTTGCGGAGCTTCAAATATTGTGCTCTGTGCGGGCCATTTCGTCTCGTCTTTCTGCAAAAACCAGGGTCCAGTCCCCCAGAAGTGATTAAAGAGTTCTTTCGATGTCAAACCTCTTGTTCCACAATCGGCAGGGCTGTTCTCGGATGCAACATAGCCATATCTGACGAAGCGTTCATGGTCAATGATGTGATTTGCGATTCGTCGTATATCTTCCAACCGATTATGTATGAACACTCCCATTTCACGTTGAGGGTCCTTCTTGATCCAATTGAGGGTGATTTCAGAGTCAGAGAACAAACTGCGTTACGATTGAGTTGCTGAGACGCATTGCTAAGGTGAATGCGTTGAGTTCTAGTTTTGGTATTGTTGTTTGTCCTTGTAGTGGAGGAAGCTTCGATTTGGCCATGAGCAATACAGAAGAGGTTGTTATTGGATGATAGAGGTAAGCACAAGCTGCTATTCCCGCTGTACTTGCATCAGCGAAAGTCACCAGTGTCACAGTGCTCTTCTTACAGGCGAGGAAACGGGGTATTTCCTCGCTGAACCCTTGAATATTGCTTCGAATCTGTGTCAATTCAACTGCTTTGTTTGCCGGTATGCTGTCCCAGTCGTGTTTCTCCTCCCAAAGGAACTGGAGAAATGTTCGGGCTTTATGAAGTATGTGAGGGGACAAACCAACCCAACGGATCATAGACGCTCGCTATTGCACTTGTTATTGTTCTTTTGGTGACTGTTGAAACCTCCGGAGTAGATCATGTCGCAAGTAGGGTATCCGCTTGGGGATTCCACTGGAGTCCGAGTACTTTCGGATGTGGAGTGTCGGCCTTATCTCTCTCTTGTATTGTTTGCATCACCGTGCTATTGTTTGACGTAAACTCCCGCAGATTCATGCCAAGATCGATGAAGATCTGCTTGGCCTTTTTGTAGACTTCCTGAAGTTTATCCGATGTCAGGATCAAATTATCGACTTGAATATTGTCCTTAATTTCCTGTGCTAGCGCATCCTCCACGAATTTGTTCAGGTGGTATTGTGTCGTTCCTGCTAGAAGAAATGGGGAGCATTTCAGCCCAAACATGACACGGGTAAATCGGAGAATCTGGATATTGCTTTTGTCCGGGGGCTTTCTGAAGTCCTTGAGCCACAGA
The DNA here is from genome assembly GCA_900617895.1 of Haemonchus placei. Lineage (NCBI taxonomy): Eukaryota > Metazoa > Nematoda > Chromadorea > Rhabditida > Trichostrongylidae > Haemonchus > Haemonchus placei. The sequence continues at coordinate 16,121 of UZAF01016835.1, forward strand.
CAGCGTGTGGCGTCTCTGTCAGTTTCGTGTAGACGTATTTGCAGGAAAGCTTTCTCAACATCGGAGATGAGAGCTATTGCTCCGACCCGAAATCTGAGCAGTAGGCCGTATAAGGCCGGTAGTAGGACAGGTCTCCTATGTAGGACATCATTGAGGGAAGGACATTCCTTATAGTGCGCCGAGGCGTCAAAGATTATTCTCAATTTTGTCGTCGTTTTCTGTGGCGTCAATACCGGCTGATGAGGTAAATAGTGAATTGTTTTCCCAGTAGGTGCAGTGTTATTGTTGGCTCTACGATTCCTTTTTTAAGCTGTTCTTGGAAGACGTTGTGATATTGTTCGAGAAGATTGCTGTCCTTTTTCAGTGATGTCCAAACATTGACGAGCCAGCGGTACGCCAAAGCGTAGTTGTCCGGGAGAAGTGGATAATTTTCTTTCCACGGTAGACGGACGTAGTACCCGTCATCGCGTTGTTCTATAGAGTTATTGAATTTATCCCAGACCGTTCTGTCGCGTCACGAACTCGTTCTTGGGATCCCGTGAACTCTTCTGTTCCGGCGGCGTCTAAAGTCCAATATCTTTCCCACGTTTCTTGCTCTTGCTCCGATATTGTTATGTCGTAGGGAGTGATGGTGTTCACGTGGATATCCATGGACCAGTAGTTGTTTCACTTCATAATTTCGTCTTGAGCCGCGGAATTCAGGGATATATGTTGATGATTTTGATTGGGGGTAATCTGTACTCTTCCGGAGACAATGTAGCCCAATTTCGTCGAGGAAGTGCTAGTGCTTTTGCTTCGAATGACCTTCTAAATACGATCGTCTAAGTTAAAGTAAAAGCTGTCTATGAGTTCTCAGTCAACTTGGTGCCCCAACCGATGACAATTGCTTTCTTAGGCTCATTGATAGCTCCAACTGCTTGTTTCCTTCATCAATCTTCCTCATCATGAATCCCAATACGTTTCCCATCGAATTCAAGTCAGGGCTGTTAGTCAGTAAGGGCAAAGGGTCGAATTGGTACCGAGTAAACAGACCTGGCTGCTCCGCTTTACGTGAATCGGGACATTAACCTGCATGAATACGAGATTCCGCTGCCGATTCTGACGCCGAAAAGGCAGGAGAGCACGGCGCGTTACGACTCGATAACTGGTAAAGCGACCCGGTTATGCGATGCCTTCCGTCGTAAAGAAGGCCTTCCTTATTTTCCGTCAGCGATAAACCCACTTTTTCTATCACCTTCCAAACAGTAATCTTCGAGTCATTGAGCTTCGATTTCCGTACGCGACTTTGTTGCATCGACGCTTCTCTCGAAATCCTTCGCTTGTATCCTTTAGCATGTAAAGAAAAAACGTTCCGTTCTTCTTTTGGTCCCATACTCTGTAGGATTCCTGACATATCGACAAATGAGTGGCATCGGCCCAATTCTCGAGCGATTTTGCGATTCGACAGTCTGTTCATCTTTTGCGGGAATTTGACCTTTCTCAAAATCGGAACTTAAACTCTCCCTAACCATTTCCTGAGATTGGGAAATTTGACACAAGTTAAGGAATTGTGGGAGGTGAAAATGGAAAACGGCAGGAAAGTATTAGGTGGCTGCATCATTTGTGCGCGTAGGCTAAGTGAGGTTTTCTGAAAAAAATTAAGGGGGAAATTATCCATCATTCCATTCGTCTACTCTTCCTGGTTGGTTGCTTGCCAACGATGCTGCGCCATCAGACCCACCACGCACTAGCGATTCCTGTGCAGGAACCTTTACAAAGATAGCCATCATCAACGTTCGAGGGCTGTATTCTCAACAGCGACTCGCCGATTCCAAAGTCAGTGTCAAGAGCGTGAGATTCGCTGTAATTGGACTGGCTGAAACTCGAAGATCGAACCGTTAGTGCACTCGACTTGGATCTAGTTTTGTGCTTTACAACGGTGGACGTCATGACGGTGCTCCCACGTATGCTGCTGTAGGGCTCATAACTGTCGTTACGTATGAAGGAAAAGCCTGTTGTCATACGTTACACTGGTGATCGCGAAATACAAGACGAATTTCTTATAAAGCGAAGACGTCTTAGATTAATTTAAGTGCACGCTCCGATTTAAGTGCACGCTCCGACCTCTGCAGCAGTAGACGACGAGTTCGAGTGGGTGGAAGCGAGAATAGACGAAATAGAAGCTACGAGAACGACTACAAAAAAAATAAAGCGATGCCGGAAATCATTTGTGGCGACTTTAATGCAATTGCTCGACGTTCAGAAAACAAGGAAATCGCTTGCGGACCTTTTGGAACTGCTGATCAGAATGATCGAGGTATTTTTGCTTTCGTTCTGCTTGTACAATAATCTTGTTGTAGCAAATACATTTTTTCAAGAAAAGATTTGGATTTAAGTTGACCTCGAGAAGTCCGGACGGAAACACTCGCAGTGGAATAGATCACGTTGAATTTGAAGTACATTTGCGATGTGTCCACTCCTTCCGGGTGCAGTGTTGGGAGTGATCACCGGATGATGCGAATAAATTTGTCTTTGTGCATGAAAATTGCCCATTTTCAGCAAAAGTCAAGTCCTTTACCTCCGCTTTTCGACAAGCTCAAGCTTTAAGCAGCAATGGCAACGCAGCCACGTCCGGCAAATGGCTTCGACATCTAAAGTTTCTTGAAGGCTGCGTGTCATTTCATAGCTCTATCACAAATACGGCGGAGCGAGTTTCTGTTAGAACAGTGGCGCTTATGAAAGAAAGAATAAAACAGGTCGGACTTACAAATGGATCAATATCTGTTGTGCTACACACGTTACTGTGCAGGCAAGTCAGATGGTCACTAACAGAGGATCTCCGCCACCACAGCGACAGAGTCATGAAAAATGCGATAGAAAGTTGAAGGTAAGGCGTGCAAGACATGAACTAGCGTAGACTAACGTATGAACGTCGACAAATAGCTCAACACTGATACCCTGATGGTACCGTAGTAAAGACTCCACAAGAAGCCATGGCTATTGCAACTACGTTCTATAACAACCTCTACAGATCCCATGATGGTCCCTTCGTCTTCTCAGCGATCGGCTCTTTGAGACACCGATAACAGCAGTCGAGTTTTGTCATGCATGTGAGGTATTTCGTTCGAACACTGCACCTGGAGCTGACGGAATCCCATCTAGAGTGACGAGGCATCTGATCCTTCCATGCGCGGAAGATCTTGCGAATGTTCTTAAGGTCAGTGAGTTTCCAGAAAGTTTGATGATGACAAAAACGATCCTCTATTGAAAATTCGATCCAATCCGCTGAATATCAGCAGCTACAGATCAATCTCTCTCCTGTCAACTGTCCTCACACCTCTAAGCCGCGCAAACCTGGCGTCTTGTGGAAGAAGTGGCTATGGAGCTCGTCCCAGAACAACAAAGTGGTTACAGACGTAACTTCTCCACTCGTGATCATATCCTTTCGTCAGTTTGTTAATGGAAAATGTAATGAATGGAGAAAGCACTTACCATGGTCTTCATTGACTACCAGAAAGCTTTTGACACAATCGAATACAAAATTATTTGGAAGGCACTGGGGAAAATTGGAGAGGATGACTGCGCAGTTAGAATGATCAAACAGATGTGTGCTGTTTGGCCATCGTTTTTGGCTCTGGGCACGATGGAGATGGAGATAAACATTCAACGTCGTGTTTGACAAGCGATTCCTTCTCTCCGCTGCTATTTATTCTAACGCTTCAATCGTGTCTCGATGAAATCGACTGGGGCTACCAAGGCTACCCCATTGAACACATTCGCTTTAATTATATCGCCTACGCCGACGATCTGTTTCTGTGCTCACCTGCAGTCGATGGGCGACAAGCAATGCTTGATAGACCCCTTGATGTCACCAAATTTACCGGAATCAAAGTGAAGTTGAACAAAACAATGGATGTCAAGCAACCCTAATGGACAGCAATTTATAGCCAATGATGAAGAAATTGAGTTGGTGTCGTCTTTCGTATATCTGGGCCAACTTGTATGTTTCCCCAAGTTCGTGGTCAAGAAGTCAATCTAAGGATCAGCACTGCGTGGAGCATTAATAGAAAGAGAGAAAAGTCCGAGCTCAGCTAATGAAATAGAGGCCCTATAGTAATAGATCAATGGGATGACCACGTATACGATGGGAATATGACTTCGGATGTTCGCAGGAGCAGAATGGACGGCAACAACTTCTGAGTGGTTCGAGATCTAATTCTATGTTCATGTCGGATGAGTAATGGAAATAAATGTAAAAAAAATAAAAAAAATAACAAAATGTGAAAAAATGTGGAAAAATGATAAACAACATGGAAAGGAAACCTGTGACAACTATGCGGCTCACTCTTAAGCCGCACTCTCGCACTAAACCGAAACAGCATGGATCACCATTGAGCCACGCTGTCGTCAGAGGGTTAATGAGGCCATTATATCCTTCTCTGAAGGTTTTCGTTCTAATATACTAGCTTTACAGAGACTAAGTAAATCAAGTGAAGGAACTGATAGCCGCACACAGTGTCAACACGTGCTGGTCGGGGAACCGTAAGTGTGGGTACCGTAATCGATCGTCCAATTGTAAGGGGTAAACTTACAGTCGTGGTGTAATAGGCATCTGTTGTTGCAAGTCGTGGTGCACTAGGCATTTGCTGCATCGGAGATGCAGGCGGATCAGTAAAGTTAACAAGATTGTCAAAAGTTACCAAACCGGTTGCAAACGGAAGGGGAGCACAGTCTAAGTCTCAACATGGCAGTCGCAAAGTATAAGTTGATCATCTTTGAGTGCTTTACAAATTCCTATTGCGTATATTATTTCCATATTTCTATCCGCCAATGTTTCTAAATCCGAATTCCATTTCTAACCCTCACTTATATACAATAGATGAAATAATGTATTCATATTTCTATTATGCGGGAGAAATGCTAAATTAAGCAACCCAGTGAACGGACTTTCTATAAGGACACTTAGGGGATTGCAACCACCGGTGGGTACCAGTCGCGCACTAAGAAAGAAGGCATGGTCCCATAGGCGCACCACGACGAAATGCGCATTGTCGTCAAAGGGTTCACCTCTCACTTGTCACCTGTCATCCCGTTGATCGTCGACTTCCTCGAGCGGGCGCCATAAAGTCTTTATTCGTCCTTGTCGCCAGCCAGGGTGGTCTAGTGAGTCGTACTCGCTCGAGGGACACGGGGCAAAACATTCCTTTCGTTCAGAGCTTTGGTAAAGACGTCTGGCCATCGGGCCGACAATCGCCCTGGTATTCGTTTGATATCTCGAGTGTTTCAGTCAGTAATCGCCCTGGTCCAACAGTCATCACTATGTCGAATAACGTGTCCGGCCCATCTGATTTTCGTTTTCTTGGCGTAATCAACGGCGTCCCTGATCTTCGTTCGTCGACTGGGCTCGGAACTCCGGATTCCCTTTGCACTTCCGGGTATAGGGAAATTCCGAGCATCGCCCCCTCCACAGCGCCTTGAATGACGCTGACAACATACTCATCCTGCTTTTCGTAGAGTCCAAGTCTCCGACGCGTACGTCAAAGCGGAAAGGACAGCAGTGTGGAAAATATGAGCGAGGAGCCGGATGTTCCTCCTTGTCTTCTTCACGACTTCCTCGTTGTTCTTGTGTGCTCCCCACACGGCGCGTTTTCTTCTGCACAGCTCCGGAGCTAGTTCTTTCATCATGTTGACTTCCCTACCTAGGTACACATAGGTAGAGCATTCGGAGATATTCGTTCCGTTCAGCGTGGAGGGAGCATCAGGAACCATTCAGTTTTTCATAAACATCGTCTTCGTTAAGTTCAGTCTCAAGCCGATATTCCCACAAGTACTGTCATCCAAGCATTTGTTCGTTCTGCCCGATGTTCGGTGTTATGAACACGATGTCATCTGCAAAGCGGAGGTGATGTAGATAGCTACCGTCGACTTTCTGTCCCATGCTTTGCCATTTCACATGACGTATGACGTTCTCGATAGCGGCACTGAAAGTTTGGACGAGATGGTATCGCCCTGTCGAACCCCTCTCTTCATAGTGATGATGAATTCTTTATACAGGGTGGCTGAAAAGTATAGGACGCCACATTTGTAAGCGTAACTTCAAAGATAGAGACCAGAGCGACAAATAGTCTTAATGAGGAATAGCGTAGAACTACAAGATCAAGTAGGACAGCAGGTGTCCAAAGTTCGATCCTTTTGCTCTTACACAGGCCTTCAGACTCTCGATGACTGAATCGACCGTACGCCGCAGGTAGTCGACGTCGATATCGTCCGACGCCTTCTGAAGCGCCAACTTCTGAGCCTCAAACGTGCGGTAGGAGCGTTCCTGTGATTTCGCCCTCTAAGTACCCCCATACAAAGAAGTCCATTGAATTGAGATCTGGCGGAGAGGAAGGTCAGATATCTTCACCTCAGTAACCGGGAAAGTGCGCGGCCAGTACGGCTTTTGTCGACTTCGAGGCATGAGGAGAGGCCCAATCTTGCTGATGGTCGAATGATCGGTTACGAAAGTGTTCAGTGGCCCAGGATAGCAGAGCGTCCATTGAAACTACCTTTTGGTGGACCTCGGAGTTGATTTTCACATTTGTGTCGATGAAGACCAAAGGTATTTTGCTTTCTGATGTAACCCCGGCCCAAACCATAACACTTTTGGAAGATGCCTGCTGTGCACAAGACAACGTTTTGGGGACCTGGTGTCAGCTTTGACAACAACTTTCTCTGGTTTTGACGGATTGGATAATGTTCTGCGGTGAATATTTTCCCATCGGTCCAGATCACGTCGGAGATGCGGCGCGCACTGAGCTCTCGAAAAAGTTTTTTGCATTTTATAAGTCGACTTTGCTTGGACTGCTCTGAAAAACTGTCCTCGACGGAGCCGATAATTCTTCAGCTTCAGGTCGCGTTTCGCAATCTTCTGGATGGTTTGACGGCTGATGTTGAGGTCAGAAGCAATCCGATTCATGTTGACTCGATGGTTGCGGGTGATCCTCTTCCTGGTGGTGTCACGAATCTTCGGTGTGTTCACTGTTCTTGGTCGTCCCCTTTTTGGTATCGAAGAGACTCGTCCTCGATTCCTGAGAGCAGCGGCAACATTCCCTACGGTTGGAGAGGGAACACCGAGTCGTTTCGCAATGTCGCAGCTCCTGAAACCTCTGAGCAGCTTCTCGATAGTGGATCGATGCGCAGAAACTTTCGTAGCGACTCTTACGAATCGAATGACTTGTGTGGATTCTTGTACAGATCCCAAGCTTTCTAAAAATCCCACAGGTTTCTGAAAATACCCATTGGCAGGGTGCCAGCAAGCGTCAAACGGCGCGTCCTATACTTTTCAGCCACCCTGTAGAATGGCGAGACCCTGGTCGTGAAATTGTTGTACAGCGCACGAAGCATCCCTACATATTGAGTAGGAACACCCTGGTTGCCAAGGACTCAATTACCGCTTTTGTCTCGACGAAGGCCTTCTTTAGATCGTTGAATGTAAGATCTAACGGCATTCCGTACTCCCGCGATACTTCAATGAGTCATGTAACGGTGTGGATGTGGTCAATATACTGAACCTTGCTTGCTCGCATGGCTCTCCTTCATCTAATATTCTGCCAATCCTGTTAAGGATGACTCGTATAGTAAGCTTATGAATTGCAGACAGCAGGAAAATTGGGCGATAATTGCCAACGTCGTTTGGATCTCCCTTTTTCTACAGCAATACGGTCTTGCTAGTTTTCCACCAAGTGGGCACTTTGCATTGTGACAGGTACCGCGTGAAAAGCCGGGCCAGGGTTCTGACAATGAATGACGGAAGGTTCTTTAGATGTTCTGCTTTGATCCTGTCACGAACGGGTACCGCACCATTTCTCATCGACGTGTTGGCATGCCGAATTTCTTAGAGGAGAATTGAAGGGACGACCTATCCCTTTTGCCTAAGATGGTAGGTAGGCAGGTAGACCTGGCTGTGGAATAGATCAGAGTAGGAGTTGTAGATGACCCTCTCCATTGTCCTCCGGGATGCAGTAACAGTTCCACCAGGACGACGAGGGGAAGTCATGTTGGTCTTATAATTGACGGAGCTCCGGAATGCTTTGCGAATGCTCATTCCAGCCTCGGCAGCTTCAGTCAGAACTGCTGCTCCTCTCTTCCAGATTTTCCTTTATCGTTTCTCTGCATAGCTTCGCAAGTTTGGACGTTAGTTGGTTATTGCCTGCAACTCGCACGATTCCGCAGGTGCGTATCAGGTCTTCCTTTATCACTGCTCTGCGCATCTTCGCGATTCCGGACGTTATTGCCCAGCACGCGCGATTCTACGCGGGCATATCAGCTCGAAAGTCTTCAAAGAGAGACGTTTCTATTCACCTTTGAGGCTCTCAGCTTTCCTGGCGCTATCTAGAAGATTATCGACGAGCCGGTCGTATTCTTCATTGGTGTTTCGCTGACAGAACCTTGCCACAAACTCTCCTTTTTGATGAAGATTCAAAGCTAGATCGTAAATAACAAAGGCGTTCACTCTCGAGTAGTTGGGCATTTAAATTCAATATACCATAAAATTCCATAGATAAGAGCGGGTGAACCTACCGGTGAAAAATGAATTGGAAAAAATCGAAATTGAATGCAGTCACCCCTCTAACTTGATGGATGGATAAATTAAACTTCGAAGAA
>UZAF01016835.1:25084-63057 GCA_900617895.1 Haemonchus placei
TTCTTCGAAGTTTAATTTATCCATCCATCAAGTTAGAGGGGTGACTGCATTCAATTTCGATTTTTTCCAATTCATTTTTCACCGGTAGGTTCACCCGCTCTTATCTATGGAATTTTAGGGTATTTGGTTGATCGAAATTCTCGATAGGGTTTTCACTTTTTCTTCTTCATTTTTGTATTCAACATAAATCATAATCAATTAGCAATATAATCACCATTATTAGTCGCCACTGCGGCCCACTTACTGGGCAGGTCAGCAATCCCTTCTTTCCAGAACTGGGCAGACTGCGAGTCGATGAACTCGGCGATCGCCCTATATATGCCATCTAACTTTGTGAAAGTTTTCTTAGCCAGGAAAGATTCTATGGGCGAAAGAAGGGAGGTCAGGGGCAATGTCAAGAGAATACGAAGGATGGGGAACGGTCCTTAAGCCTAACTGGGTTTTCCGGTAGATATCTTTGACTGATGGGTATGCGCGTTATCATCAAGGAGGTTCACTGAAGTTGGTATGGCCGTTTCTCTCACTAGCTTCCGCGACTTTTTGAAGCTGAGAGGCGTAAATGATAGCGGTGTCCGTGACGGGAGCAGCTCTAGTACAGCATTCCCCTCAAGTCCCAGAAGCTGAAAGAGAGCCTTCTTGGAGTGCAAGTCTGAGTTCCTCGCATGGGCAGGCAGACGGCACAGTGTGGCTTGAAGTGGTAGAGGATCCAGTTCTCATGTCAAGTAACAAGGTATTCTAGAAACCCCTTGCGATACGAGCGGAGATTGGCTTATGGATACCCGGGCATACCGCGTACCAACCGTCAAGGTGGGATCCACTGAATCAGCTCTTTTCGGTATCCGATGGCTTCAAGGCATTCAAGGCACCCGAGCCTTGTCGCAAAATTATGGGTAGTAGCCAACCGGATCCTTTTTAAAAGCATCGAGGAGGTTAATCTTCGAAGCACGTGTCTCTTTTGCGAAGCGAGCGACCCACCGTTAGGCAGTTACGATGGTAGAAGGTCCGCCTCCAATGCGATGTTGATGATATGGACTGCTGCTGCCGCTCCAGTGCCACGACACCACTCGTAGAAGATGATGGCTCGAAGATGGTCGTGAAATTGACATCGTATTCGATCCATGGAAGCGCATTCGCCTTCAGATTCCTTTTAGCTTCCAAATTGTTTTAAATTTATCACATGATAGATCATGGATATAGGTCAAGATCGACAATCCCGCACTTTAAAAACCTTTCCGATCAACCTGATACTTACATTGCTCCCGATGGAGTGCTACGCTGCCACTTCTATAAACTGATGTTGTGGTTTGAGCGAGACACTGAAAACCCATTCGCGGCACTGCAGCAGCATTCCTAACATCAGCAGCTCATTGGAAACCTACTACCATCGTAACTGCCCACCGCTGAGTCGCTCCTTTCGCAAAAGGAGTCACGAGCTTCATAGATAGATACATATTCGCACATTCGACGTCACTGTGAGTGGTCGGCTATATCGTTGTTCTGTCTATCTTGGTATATTCGGTATACTACTACCTATATTCTAACGAAGAATACACGGCGTGGTATTAATCTGTCACTCATTGATCAAGAGCGACTGACGGTTGACGACTATTCTTCCTATACTTCTTTATTTCGCCTAAAGTTATTTGTCTGGACGACGCTTGTGTGGCGATTGACGATCGACGACTATTCTTCCTATACCTCCTTCTTTCGCCTGGATTTTTTTGTCTGGACCACGCTGTGCGGAGTTTTGGGAAGAGAGCCAAGTCAATAATTGATCTCTTGATCCTCAGAGGAATTTGATCATGTCACAAAACAAATCACGTTCACGTCAAGCAGTTAATGTGAAAAGTGTACCAGTCAATTGTCCTTCAGAGGTTGCAAGTATGACTATGGTGGAGATACTAAATGCCATGATGGAAAGAAACGAACAGCTAAAGGATCCGATTATGGCCAAGTATATTAATGCGATGGTGACCAAGCTGCCTCAAACAATAACGGAAGCAGTTGAAGCAGAGAAGAGGGATCGAAGTTTGGTTTTATTCGGTAATCCTGAGTCAAACCCAAGCAAGCCTCCTTCTGTTAAACAGCAAGAGGTTGAGAACAGTGTAACTGAAATTTTGGATTGTTTAAGAGTTGAATGCCGACCCGTGGAAGTATATCGTATGGGGAAACCTAATGATGCACGACCACGGTTGGTAAAGGTTGTGCTTTCATCTACATAGAAATCATTGGATAACTGCCCTCATTAATAGTCACTGCTTGCGCTCTGCGGGTTTTTCAAATGTATACATACGTAAAAGTATGACTGCAGCAGAGCGCAAGCACGAGTTCGAGTTGAGAGAGGAATGCAGGGCTCGAAACAAACAATTAAACAAACGCATTCGGGTGGTTTACCGTGGCGAAATCAGACGTGTTGACGAGCTCTCCAAAATACGGGGAGCGGGAAACGCCTGAGTTGTCACAGCCCACTCCTAGGTATGAGATGTTTTCTTTTTAATGCAAGGAGCTTGGGTAATAAGATACACCATTTGCAATTCTTCTTAGACACGCATAGTCCAGACCTTGTGTTTGTCACCGAGACATGGCTATCGTCGAAAACATCTAGTTCTGAACTCCTTGGGAAGCGCCCCTTCATCATTTTTCGTCTTGATCGCAAAGATAGAAAAGGAGGGGGAGTCTGTTGTATAGCTAGAAATTTTTTCATCCTTGCCAGAGTTACCACCCCGAGCCTGCTCAACTCTGAACTTCTCTGCCTCGATGGTTTTGATAGGTCTTCCAGTGCGATGTTTAGGGTATTACTGATCTATCGACCGCCTAACTGTTCTACAGAAGATGACAGTAAACTTATTGATGCTTTGTTTGATCTTTGTAGTTTTACCAAACACGTAATTGTTTTGGGAGACCTTAACACTGACATTGATTGGAAATGAGGCAGAGCTAAGAATTCGACCGCTAATAGGTTTCTGGAATTCTTTAAATGCTGTGGCTTATCTCAACATGTAAAAATGCCCACACGTGGAAAATTTATTTTGGACATAATATTATCAAATGCTCCTATTGTTAAGAACGTCACGGTGATTCCGCCTTTTGCAGCGTCCGACCACAGTGTAATAGCATTCAAAGTCCTTATTTCTTCGCCTTCACCAGGCATACTTCCGCTACCGAATTTCTCAAAGCAGATTATTCTGCGCTGTCGAATTATTTTTCTTCTATTGATTGGTGGGGTGTTTTTGATGGCTACAATTCTGTTGATGACATTTACAAAAGGTTTTGTCGCATTGTCTATGCAGGTTTGGCTAAGTATGTACCTTTTGATTCCATAACGGACCCAGTAACCCAGTACGATATCCAAAACATATCAACAATTTATTAGCTCAAAAATCTCGGCTCTATGATATGTTGCAAGTTTATCCGCTGCTGATTTTTCAGTACAAAAAAGTTTGTCAAGAACTTGATCATCGTCTAATGAGATTTTTAGCCTATAAAGAAAAGCGAGCCACTGATAACTCTCAAAAGAGAGCTATTTTTGCATTGATCAAGTATAAGATTAAACCACGCCCATACATACTTTTACTTCAAGATGAAAAGAGTAAAATTTTTTTGACTGATCCTCAAAAGGCAGAAGCCCTTGCGCAGTTCTTTTCTTCTGTTTTTGCCCCAAGATCAGATGCCAACTCTGCAGTGGCTCCTATGCGCTGTGCGTGCTCGAATTCTATCAATCAGTGTGTGGTAACTTCCCAAGAAGTGCGTAGAGTATTAAAATCGTTGAACTGCTATACTTCGGTACCTTTCGACGGTATTCCTCAAATTGTTTACAAGAACTGCGCCACCTCGCTGAGTGAACCTATCTGTATGATACTTAAAGCATCGCTGATGTATAGTGAAGTCCCGTCCTGCTGGAAGGAATCTGTCATTACAGCTATACCCAAGATAACTGAACCGAAACTAGTCTCTTCTTTTCGACCAATAAGTATTAACTCACCACCTGCTAAAGTCCTGGAAAGGATATTACGTGATATAATTGTATCGCATCTAATGAAAAACAACCTCATACCTATTGAGCAACACGGTTTCATTAGCAGTGCTTCCGCAGTTACACTTATGGCAGACTGCATATTTGATTGGAATCTTGCTATGAACGAAGGGAAGGGTGTAGATATTATCTACTTCGATTTGACAAAGGCTTTCGATAAAGTGAGTCATGAGAAGCTACTTTTCAAACTTATTCAAGCTACTTTGTTATCACTACAATGCCCTAAACTGAACAGTAATCATAGGGCCCATGTATTTCATTCGCTTTTCTTCCGTGGAGCAAGATGGCTTCAACTATTAGCACTAGACCTGCAAAAGGCGCGTAATACCGATGTGTTCAAAAAGAAATTGAGGAAGCTAGACCTTCTTGCTTTGTTAGGCATACAAGATTTCTATACGTGTATAGCCTGAAGAAAATCCACTTATGGGGATCTTTCTTTCTTGATGTGCGTTTTTATGACTTCTTCTGCTGTTTCAATTTGTAACTGGTTTCTTTTTATTGCTTGCTTCTGAAGCGCACCTTAGTGTATATTTCAATAACTAAATAAATAGATAGATAAATAAATAAATAAATAAATATTCTTCCGACAGTCTATTGTTTAAGTGGAAGAAATCAGCATCAGACCGAGCGTCTAAATATTTCAGCTAACGAAGTTCAAATGAAGGAAAGAGCAATGCTTGAGCCTCCTAACTCAAGCAAGTGACGGACAGAATCCGCGTTCCAACCTTGATTAACGAACAAGGACTGGAAATGCTACTGTATATTTAATAGGTTGTAAGGAAAGTTCTGGCTGTTCCCACGCACGCGCCATATGAATTCAAATTTTGGCGGTTTGTCCATTCAAACTAATCGAAATACTGTGTTCCTTCGATAAGTCATTAGTTGCTCTTTCTGTCATAGCGCTTTCCCCATAGTCTGTAAGGTTTTGGAATCATCAGGAGGTTTTTTTTGCAGAATGGATAAGACTGCTTTTTGAACGGTTTTACTTCGCGAGTTCAAACTTGGTCGAACTGCGAAGGATGCAGCCACAAACATCAACGTTGTATGGGGAGAAGGCAGTGCATCGGAGCGAACGGTTCGTCGCTGGTTTCAGAAGTTCAGATGCAGACGGTTCAATGGAAGGCGAAGAGCGAGTTGGTCGACTATCGTTAGTCGATCACGATGTTTTGCTAAGAGCAGTCGAAGAAGATCGACGTCAACCTTTGAGAGAGATTGAGAAGAAGATGGGTGTCCCCACACAGTCGTCCCTGCCCACCTCAAACTGTTTGAAATGGTGAAGAAGCTTGACAAGTGGGTGACACACGATTTCACGGAGCAGCAGCAACAGAATCGCTTAGAGGTTTCAAGTTCGCTGTTGAGAAGAAACGATGTTGAAACTTTTCTCCATCGTCTTGTAACGTGTGATGAGAAACGGATCCTGTATGACAACAGGAAGCGTTCTGCTCAGCGGGTGCGTGTGGGTGAGCCTCCGAAAAAATTCCCAAACCAAGTTTACATGTCACGAAAACAATGATCACAGTTTGGTGGTCCAACCATGGATTAATCCACTACGCGTTTCTTCCTCCAGGTCAAACTATCACCGCACAGTCATACCGTGATCAAATTCAAAAGAAGAATACGGAACTGGGGCAAATGCAGCCAGCACTAGTCAGTCGCCACGGTCTACTGCTCTTACACGACAATGCGCAACCGCATGTGTCACGAATTGTCTTCCAGAAGTTGAACGAGCTGTGAATCGAAGCTCTCCCTCATCCACTCTACTCAACGGACCTATCACCAATTGACTACCATTTACTCGAACATCTGGACAGCTTCTTGAAGGAAAGAGTATTCAAAAATCAAGGCGACGCGGAAGCTGCCTTTCTCGAGTTTTTGGAATCCAGATCTCCGGACTTTTATAAGAATGGAATAGACAGACTTGAATCACGTTTGCAGACATGTGTAGAATCGAATGGGGCTTACTATGAATAAAAATGTTCACTTTGAGATGATTAGTCAATTCTTCTATGCCATACAGGTTTTTAATGGTGGAATCTTTATTGCCTGACGTTTCGACAAAATCGTCTTTTTCAAAGGCCTGAAAGCGTATCGTAACTCTAAAGTGTTACCTATCACGTTTGACGTAAACCAGCTCTTAACTAGTTGCAACTCANTTTTGATCTAAGCCCGCCCACTTTCGGATTTGACCACATTTGTCCCATTACCTTCAACCACTTTTTTCCGGCATTCTATAACGTTTCCGAACAAAGTTGCACTCATTTTTGAGAAGTAACCTTTACCTCGCTCCGCCCCTCGTGGGCTGGGCTCTGCTATACTTAGGAATGCCCAGCACGCATAAGGCTTTGCTCATTTCCATGTTCGCCTTTCCTTGAACCTGGGCATCTGTACTATGATTAGTCAATTCTTCTATGCCATACAGGTTTTTAATGGTGGAATCTTTATTGCCTGACGTTTCGACAAAATCGTCTTTTTCAAAGGCCTGAAAGCGTATCGTAACTCTAAAGTGTTACCTATCACGTTTGACGTAAACCAGCTCTTAACTAGTTGCAACTCAGGCCGAAGAACTACCAACTTAGGAGAAATTTCAACAAACCACTTACGTCAATTCCAACAACACCGAACACTTGCTCAGCTTTAGAGACAATAGAGCAATTGAGACAGCTCGGTCAGTCACGACCCTTTAATAGCATCGTGACGTGACACGTATCAGTCTCTATTATCAGAGCTCACACAGAGGGATGAAAGGCAAGAGGTCACCGGTTATGTTGATGCACTCATTCTTGTTATTCATGCTCGGATTTCGGTGTCTTATCCAGAAAGCCTCGAGAGTTTTTCTGGCACCAGTACTGTCCTCGTAGGCCAAAATCGTGCATTTAACGGCAAAGTCACAACCAGCATGACCTTCTCTTCTGTGCTTTCCAAGCGGTGCAATCGAGCAGGACCTTCGTTTGCTGGCTAAATGCTCTTCACACGAACGCACAACTGCCTCCCAGTTTCTCCAATATAGCAACCTGTTTTCTTCACTATTTCCTCAATGTTTTGAAATGTTTTCCACGCAGCGTTGATCATGTTGATTTATCAACCTTCCACATCTGGATATACGTAGCTAGAGCACTCAGAAGTGATTGTTTCGCTAAGCGTTAAAGCTGATTCAGGTGCCAATCCGTTCCTCATGGGCATCCTCGTTGCTGCACATGTTCGGAATAAAAGCACGATATCACCTGCAAAGCAGAGATGATGTAAGTAGCGCCATCGATCTTTGCTCCAATGTCTTCCCATTCCAAATGATGGATGATCTCCTGGTGAGCGGGACCGAACAATATGGGCGCTATGGCAATGGCACAGCTCTGCCAATTTCCTCCCTTCATGTTGACAACGGCTATTTTATTGGGTCTCAGAGAGTAGTTTGGATTTATGAGAGGTCCACAAGACAATTTTCCGCCCTTCGAACAAACTTTGGTTGATGATATTTACTCAGTTTCGTTCGGTCACCTTTGCCCTTCCTTTTGGTAATATCATAGCTGGTCCTCACGGAACAACCGGTTACTTGGCAAAAAAAAAAATAAACCACATCAGATTTCATCTTTACCTTCAGTAAATGTTCTCCCATAGAAAGACTTCTGCAACGATCGAAATAAATGGGATTCGGACGGCGAGATTAGGGCTTATGATGGATGAGGCATTAACTTCCATCCAGGCCTCGGTAATTGTTGCAGAGTCACCAAAAAAGGATGCGACCTTGCATCGCCATAGCAGAGCGTTACTCCTTTGTGACTCGCTGGCTCTGGGGAGCTTTTTCAACTGTTTCGTGAAATGCTAATAAGTAAAGGCCCTAGCTAATTTTCTGGCTCGTTGGAAGCACTTCAAACTATATCTCACCTTTGTAATCCTACGAGATTGGTGTAGTCACCTTATTTCAACGAAGACCAGCTTTAGTCCTTGTTTGAGCAGGTTCATCTCACATTTACCATAATACGTTGGTAAGGAAAATTATCGTGGACATTCCGACTTTCATCAGCAGTCTCTATTCGGTTCACAAAAGGGTGGTTTGCATTGCGTTTGAAGCTAAAATAACAGATTTTGTCTCACGGCGTCAAGTGAATCTACCTCAACTTGTGTGGGCTCTGACGTTCCAGCTTTTTTACCACTCAACTTTCTTCGATATCCTCATCAACTAATCCCATATGCGTTGATCTTTTCAGTAAGCTCCCACATGGTTTTCATGAAGATCGGCTTTGATTCCGGAAAGCTTTTCAACAAGCTTTGAAAAAATTGTTCGCATATATCGAACTTACCTTGCGGGCGATCTAATAGAATGGCGGAATCCTGCAAGTAGTCTGCTGAAGAGCTCAATTGGCATCCTTCTATGTATGTATATAGGGTATGAGATCCTTGTTCACATAAGTCCAATAAGATCTGACGAGTTCGGCTAACATTCGGCAACGTTATGAGCACGATGTCATTTGCGAAACTGCTATGATGCTAGTAGCAGCAGTCGACCTTCTCTCTCATGTTTTCGGATTCAAAGTGCCGCATGATATTCTCGAGAGGGCACTGAAAAGCTCGAGCAAGATTGTAGGTCCTGTCATACGCAACACCTATTTAAGAAATGCTTACTTGTAAAATGATGAGGTCTTGAGTAAAGTTGTCGATGATCTTACGAAAGATCCTTATATGTTTACTAGGAACACCCCGGTTGCCCAGGGCTTTAATTAGCGCTTCTTCCTCTACGGTATCAAAGGCATTCGTCAAATCGATGAACGTAAGACAACGGCATTTTGTCTCTCCGCGATACTTCAGTGAGTCTTGTGACGGTGTGGATGTGGTCAATGTACTGAACCTTGCTTGCTCGCATGGCTCTCCTTCATCTAGTATTCTGCCAATCCTGTTAAGGATGGCTCGTGTAGAAAGTTTATGGATTGCAGACAGCAGGCAAATTGGGCGGTAGTCGCCGAAGTCGTTTGGATCTCCCTTCTTTTACAGCAACACGGTCTTGCTAGTTATCCACGAAGTGGGCACTTTGCATTGCGACAGGTACCGCGTGAAAAGCCGGGTCAGGGTTTTGACAATGACTGGCGGAAGGCTCTTCAGATGTTCTGCTTTGGTCCTGTCGGGACCGGGTGCCGTACCATTCCTCATCGACGTGAGGGTATGTCGAATTTCGGAAGGGAGAACTGAAGGGACGACGTATCTGTCTTTCCTAAGATAGTAAATAGGCAGGTAGACGTATCTGTCAAAGAGATCGGAGTAGAAGTCGTGGATGACCTGCAGTAAAAGTTCTGTCAGGGCGACTAAGGAAAGTCATCTTAGTATTATAATTGACGGAGCTCCGGAATGCTTTGCGAATGCTCTTTCCAGCCTTGGCGGCTTCAGTCAAAACTGCTGCTCTTCTTTCTTTCAGATCTTCCTTTATCGTTTCTCTGCATAGCTTCGCAAGTTCGGACGTTAGGTGGTTAATGGCTGCAGCTCGCGAGTTTCCGCGTATCAGCTCAAGAGTTTTCGGAGGGAGACGTTTCCTGACATCTTTGAGACTCTCAGCTTTCCTGGCGCTATAACGAAGTTGTTCGACAAGCCGGTCGTCGATGTTGTCGCTGACGGAATCTTCCTACAAACTGCCGATGAAACGAAGTGATCTCTGTTGACAACAGTCTTGTGGCTTCGTTTCCTGCATTTCGTAGCTCTCTCTCCACGCACTGAAAAGCGGGATCTAACGCGGAGATGATGGTCTGATCCCTGTAGAACTTTGGAACAACAGCGACGTCGGTCAGGCTAAACTTTACATTGACGGTGATGTAATCTATTTCATTATGGGACTGCCCTCCAGGTGACTCCCACGTCCATCTTGAATATGAGGGTTTCTGGTACTGCGAGTCACCATGGATAGTGTGAGTCGACATGGTAGACTCGGACAGCCTTTCATCCTGCTCATTCCATTCCATTTCGCGAGTTCCGATCGGAGCTCTTCAGCCGTTCTTCTGGGACCAATCTTTTCCCCAGAAGAACGGCTGACCTTGAGAAGGTGTGGTCTTCTCTGTAGAGCCTCTCCAGATCCATAATGAACGCCTCCTGCTCTTTCTCATCGCAGCTCGATGTCGGTGCGTAAACAACGAAGGTTGTTAGAGCTGGGGTTGAGCCGCATCTTCCCAATCGCAAGCGCCCGATTCTGGCTGTCAAGCTTTTGTACGAATCGATGTTCATGGCCAAGTGCGTGTCGACGAGGACACTTACACCGCCTGCGCCTCTGCTGCCGCGTGTTCCAAAGAACAGTTCTTCTCCAGTTACGAAAGTGACATGCAACGGGCAGTGCCTTCTCGTCTCGTTTGTCCGATGACGTCGTACGAGATCTTACTGGCCTGCTTCGTCAGATCTTCGATGCACGCTTCCGATGCAAGCGTTCGTGCACTGAAATTACAGATCGCCATCTTAGTCCTTCTCCTTTTAGGCAGCCTGTTGTGGCCCTGAAATTTTATACATATATTTTTTATCAAAATACAATTGAAAAGGGATAGTGAAAGCTCCAAACGAAATTCCATCGAGCAGTAGAAAAACGTTTGCGAGAGCTTTCCGACCATACAAGCCGACATCTGATGGTAAGACGAAAGCATATAGGAGAGCAACAGGTTTCCTCTTTTGGTGGGCAAATATTTCCAAGCCGGTCAATGTAAGCCTCGCATAACTGGAAAAACCGGAACTTTGGGGCGCACGGTGAAACACTAAAAAATTGCGAAACTCGGTTTTTTTTTACATAATAATAGTGGTAAAGTATACACGCCACGCGCCGCACGTTTCACCCACCGAACACGTTGAGGCGGTAGGCCAGCAGGGGCCGTCAGAGGGTTGTTCTCTGAAAACAACTCGCGCGGAGATGCTAAATATCACATGACTTACTTCTCCCAGGGAACACCATGGGCCACCTCTATACCAGTAACTCACCGTTCAACTTCAATTCTACTTCAGCCGAGGCATACCATTCATTCACAACGAAGGACTTCTAGGGTAACCATACTGGAACGCTGACCTGGGGTGAACAAATAATTCACATGAGCACAAAAGTTCTCCAGTTCGTTCATGCTCTACACTAAAGCTTCTAGAGTTTAGACTTCTGTGCAGGGTTGTGCGCTACAAGTTGAGAAGAAGGCTCGCAAGGACAAAAACTGTCGTACTCAATCAGTGCAAATGTGAGCTTGACGAGCATTAAACATTAAGGTTTGAGAGCGTGAAACTACAGAAGAAAAAAGAAGCTCAAACCGGATTGGGAATCTGAGCTAGAGAACGGTGCACTGAAGATGACCTCGTGTTGTTCTCTTACGTACGAAGCGCAGCTGTCGTCAAATTGAGCCCTATCGCGCCTGCTAAGCTACACCTAACGAACACGAGACAAAACTTTACTGGCTTCCGGGGGACTACATAGCAGCGAGTGGGGAGGGGGGGGGGGGGGGGGGGGGGGGAGCTGGGGAGCACTCATTGGTGATACTTTACTTCCGGTTGATTAATAGCGTTTTATCCTAATGACATCAAGGAGCACATCTAATAAGTGAATTATAAAAACCGTGAAACAGCAGTACAAACGATATAACAGGAGCATCCAACTGAAAGGGTCAAAAAAAGTGGTAGTGCTCCGAAAGGGCATAATCAGTCGTATTATAGAAGCCGGGGTATCGCCCCGATGAGATGATGGAGCTCAAAGTAATGTGCAGCTATTACTACATACGGTCGAATTCCCGATCGAGCATCCAGCCGCCCGTGGAGCCACGCCCTAAACACTGATGAGTCGCATGGAAATATTGCGATGCCGCGCCTGATAGCGTGGCTTAGACATGCATGATCAGCATTCACAGTGATTTATGTCGCGTGGAACAAGCCGTTTCATATGCTCAGTGCCGCCGTATCAACACGAATATTTTCTGAATTACGGTGAACTTTTGTTTACGTTGCTGTATCTTCGCATTTGACAATTTATAGAAGACAGTGTACCCTATGGAAACACTAAGAAAAACATATTTCATAATATCTCTTTATGCACTCGCATGACTTTCGGAACTATTCGTAGTCAATGGATAGGTCGCGTCCTACTGCATGGCTTTTTGGAATGAAGTATTTTCTGCCGAGACCACTGGCTGAAAAGACACGATGATCGACAAGTAGGGTATCCATAGTCTTTGATCTTTCAAATATCTTGGATATCCTAATACCTCGCCAATAACTGAATTTGGAAAAGCTGATTCCTGCATAAGTATAAGCAGACTAGCAGGAAAACAGAGATTCCGTTTCTCACTACAGGATTGGGCAAATCTATGGAAACAAAATTAATGCCGCTTGATTCAGACTCGAAGTGGATGATTTTCATTATTTTATTCTTCAGAAAGAACAGATAAAATATGAGAACACCACTCCGTTCCGGAAGAATCATAATGCAGTTTCCACGTTCGGCCTTCTCAAAACCTGACATGTCACATAATATTTCACAGTGCATTGCCGTCCTGGTTTGTTATGATGCATTCATTTATTAGGTCGACGTTTCGACTAACTCGTCGTCTTCAAGGACCTGAGAGTAGTTCGGAATTCCTGATCTGTGGCTTACCCGACCAAGCGCCAAAGCGCGCTAGGCCAGTTGCAACAAACCCCAGAAACACGAACACCAAAACATACCAGACGAAAAAGCAACCTTTTGCGGCTCCACCAACGTTGTCGTCCCACTCCACTTCGTGAACAACAACGGACCAAGACACCATTGACGGTCGTTAGGTAAAATTACGCGGTAATCTAGTTCAGCTTGTTCGGTTGTTCAGCTTGGACTTCCTCTCGCGGATGTACATCGCTTTCAATATCTTTCTAACACCGATCTCATTATCGTGGGCAAGAATTTTGCATTAGATATGAAAATCTTCGCCTTGGTGCTCTTCTAGTCGATGCTTCCTAAGTGGCGTGAAAAAGCTTCCTCGACTTTGACCTGCTAGATTCCCTTTGACGCGTATGTCCCTCATCCTTCTCGTCTCACCAATATATATCTCGTCACAAGCTGAACCCTGAAGTTGGTATGTCGTCCCTCGCTTTGTACAATCTCCTTCTTTTACCAACGGACAAACAACGCAGTTATCTCTCGTACAAGCGCAATCATAGAGTCTGTTGCGGATCAGAAAACATGATATTGTCTGTTGGTACGTTCATGATGACAACATCGTTAGTCAAATCCGCCGTGCAATGCACTGAAGTATTTTTGCGCCGATTTTGTCTGATATAAACGGAAGTCGAGGGTGCATACTTTCACGGTTTTTCGGTAAGTACCTTTTTGAGCCTGACCTTCCTTATTGTGTCCCATAGCCATTAAGGTTTGCAATCCAAGATACTAGTTTTTACGTGACTCCTCTCTTTCTACTTCGCCTTTACACACTCCTGCAGCTGTTCTGTACATGTTACGAACTATTTCATCTTCCACAGCTTCGCGGTAAAAACGGCAGTGCATCGCACGTACGGATTTGGCTAATGACGTTGTCTTTATAAACGTTCCAAAGGTCTTAGAATCCGCAACGGACTCTATGATCGTTCTTGTACGACAGGGAACTGCGTTGTTTGTCTGTTCAGAAGGAATGGATATTGCACAGAGCGAGGGACGGTATCCCAACATCAGTGTTCAGCTTATCACAAAATATATATTGATGAGACGGAAGGGATGCCGGGCATACGCGTCAAAGAACATCTAGCAGGTAAAAGGCGAGAAAGCCTATTCACGCCACTGAGGAGGCATCGACTAGACGAACATTAGGGCAATGATTTCGATATCAAATGCTAATTCTTAGTCGGTGATTAGAATGAGATCGGTGCTAGAAAGATATTGGAAGCGCTGTACATTCACGAGAGGAATTCTGAGCTGAACAACCGAAATGAGTGCATAGCTGTAACAAGTGAACTCTTGCCATTCATGCCTTTTTGTGTGTCTTAATATCACGCGTAATTCTTAACCAACGACAGTCAACGATGTCTCAATAGATTCATTGCCCTTACCGTCCATGCGATTTCTCCCTGTCGTCATGATTAGTAGACTTCCATCATGGTTGTCGAATTTTCGGCAATTAGGCTGGCGCTGATCCTGATCAGACCTTGTGTAGAGAGGTAGTACGGTCAAATATCAGTCATCAAAAGCATGCTTCATTTCACGTAAACATGTCTCCTTTTCTTTTATCCGCGCTGAGTCTTTTGAAAACCCCATTCGCTATCATCCTCTGTTTTCTCCCGTTCTGTGCGCTTGGACTTGTGAAATTTTCTATGATTCTTGAAACGTGTCCTTTTCTTGATCGTGGCTTTCTTTGTCTAACTTCCGAGTTCAACTCCAAACTATACCCAGTTCTCTGGAACGTTTTTCGATTTATTGACTCATACGCTGCCCCCATACATATAATAGAAATAGTGGAATGTTCTTCGTTTTCATCATCTTGACCTTCTGGCCATAAAACTGCTGGAGTTCAAACGGGCAAGCAACATAAAAACGGATGGTGTCTTCACTATTGTTATAGCAACTACAAATTATTTCTGCCCTTTTCTAAAAGTGGTTTCAAACTATTTCGAGGTTATGGAGCCACTTCATATGATTGATCGATTGATTGATTTATTACATGAGCAAAGCATCGTGTGGAATAAAAATGACGACGAATTGCTACAACAGAAAGTTCATCTTAGCAGTCAGTAGTTTATGAATATTCTCCATTCAATGAAGGCATCTCTGAAGTGACCTGCGATACAGGCTTCGAGATTTGCGATAGTAGTAGTCTATCTATTGCTGTAAGGTAATATGGTGGCAGTTTTTGTGCCCAAGTTTCCCCAGCAAGGGGCAGTGGCTTTGCGCCACTAGAGATTGAAGTCTTCCTACTCACAGTGCAGGTGTCGCGAGTGTGGTAGACCGCTCCGGTACAAAACGCCACACCCAAAATCATAGACCGTTGATAGCATTTCTTGGTTTGAGGGTAACAGTCTACTTGACAAGTCTCTTGATTGTTTGCGTTTTTATACTGCCCCTCGATATCGAGAGCACTAATACTATGAATCTGTGCATGTGTATTGCCCTTCAGAAATAAGTAGGAATAGTTCTTGTAAGACTGTGATATGGTTATTGCATCAGTTGAGGAGCATATCAGTCGCTACTTGCCTGTTTCTTTTGGCGTCACTCGTAGATTATATCAGGTCTTCTCGTTTGGAAATTTGTGTGCTTTTATTCAAATAAAGTGCGCACTAACGTAAATGAGAAGCTAATGTCCCAATACTCGTTCAAGTAGGCCCTTGCTAACAGCAGTTCACTTCAGCATCCAGGAAGCATCTAGGCACCGATCGGCTTCGGCAACGTGGGATGGTTGTAATAGCGATGGCCATTGACACATGCCTTCAGTTGACTGGAACAAATGAGGTCGCGTACTGTTAAGAATAAGGAATAATAAAGTCGGGCGAGTAAGGTGGCTGGAACTAGGATTAGATATCTTTTCTTCAGGAAGCGCAGCTCCTGAAATTCTATAGTGATGATGAGTGTCTGCTCGGAACCACTTGGCCGTGCATGAGTCATTCCTTGCGCATCCTCATCTGCATCCTTCTCAACATTGTCACTTTTGTGCTTAGCACGCTGGCCTACCCATGTTTTGTCTATAGCTTATGCCCGTCTTAAAAGTGGGGATGGATTCTAGGAACAAAGTTTGTCCATTTTCTACAGGTGTCATACTGATTTGCTTTTATAGGCGAACCGAGCGACAGTCAAACGTTCAACAATAGCGCAGATGGGACGACGGTGGACTGGTTGTTTTGATACTTTGATACGGATGTTCCAGTCCCTAGTGCAAGCGCTTGCTTCCCCTTTTTATAAAAAGTGTTCTAAACGCTTAAAAGCCCCTTTTACGCATTATGTAGATTGCCTACAGCCTCCTTCATGTTTAGCGAACTTCAGAGCTGCTTATACAAGTAAATTTTTTCATTGCCTGCACAGGCCGAATAGGAGTGCAGATAAAACCCTCCACGTCGGGCACCCAAGATGTGGTTACGAAATTTGGCAGCTCCATGCACTTTCAACGGAAGTGTCGTATGACCAACCCGACCATAGCGCTTTTTGGATGAAGCAATGCCCTAGGAGTGAGTTTGTACATTTCAGCTAAAGTTTTCATGAGAAAATCCTGTCAGAACAATAGGTAAGCATTTAATCTCCAAACCAGACGGTTCGCTCGGCTAACGCGGGGCAAAATTGTAGTAATCGGCTAACTCTCCACTCCTTTGAAACGGATAATATTTTCCTGTACCGAAATTTAACACAGGAATAACAGGGCAGTGTAAATGGTATTCAGTGTAGGTCGGTGCTTACGCCTTCAATTGAAAGCCAATTGAAAGTCTCGATCTTTTGCTCTCTTTCTAAAAAATAAATACCAAATAAATATTCAACTGTTAGGTAATCAAAGCCTTTGGCGGTATTCACAAACAATTCGATTGATGATAACACTATTATCAGATGTCGTTATCAATGGGACTTTTTCTTTACAGAGATGTCATTAGTTGAGAAATCCAGATAACTGGCGGTCGGTCAAGTTTTGTCGCAAATGATATCGAACAAAGAGGACGCTTCATTGAAGGTAGCGTTCGTAATCTAATACCAAAAAACGAACAAAATTCTCATCCGCTCATCGTATTGCTGCTAAAGAGTCCCTATCATTGCACTTACAACAAACTTTTGTCACCATATGGTCCATTCCGCTAAATGGCCTTCTGAAAGCCAAAAAAGGAGTGAAAATGATCTCGTCAGAAATCGCCGTTTTAACCCACGTCTTTTATTTCATTCCTGGCGTCAACAGTCCGCACAGTAGGAGGCGCCAGTGGACCGCGCATTGAAAATAACGTGAACGGTATCCAAAAAAGGAAGCCACATGTTAAAAAGTGCGGGGAAGTTTCATATGAGCTGTCCACGGTTGAGCTGCTGGCAGCGACGGATGGTGTGCTGGATAGCGATGTGGACTTCGAGCTGAGACGGCTAGGTTGATGGTTCGGATCCCGAGGCGCTGTCGTTTTTGCATTTTGTGCACCTCCATATTGCACCAGGGCCAGAGCAAGTGCCTGATTGGTCATGGTCGTAACCAGGACCAGCGATAATCTCTATACGTTGAACTTTACTTCTCAGATTGCGGTCCCTTTCGTAGGGTGTGTTTTGAAACGCATGTATTCAAACACATATGTCCATTTGCTCCTTTGAGCTATTGCCGCCTTTAGGGCTATAATCTGGGTCCCCACATAAATAGAACCGTATTTTCATATTATGGAATTAGTTATGGATTTTGAAGCATTTCTCTTTGAACATTGTTAAACCAATGGACACAAGAACTAGCTCGGGTTGGCCAGTATACAATTCATGGCTTCTATCCTACTGGTACTACTTCGCCCAAGTTTGGACCTGGTTGTGAATCAATTCAAGGTACGATCCCTGCACCATGCGCGCTATAGTGAGCTACTTGGCACTAACCCACCTCCTCCTTCATAGTGAAAATATCTATTTGGTGATAATATAACAATGAATCATTCAGGATAATCGGCGTCCCCTACCCTGTTCCCAGTGTTCCATGTAGGGGACGCGTACTTTTTTCACCTCTACTTAATGCTTCGTCCATGCTGATAGTTCGATTTATGTATGTGTCAAAGGTGTTGGAAAGGTTGATTAATCACTCTAGTGAATCATAGCTTTTCGCCTGGCTTTTCGAAGTTGTTAACTCAATGACAATTCTGATCAATAACAGCGAATTTGTTGGAGCTGGAACTGTCAGACTTCAAACTTCCTTTCATTTCCATCCGTCAGTATCAGTCAATATCAGCAGAATTCCACTTGTAGAGATTATCGCTGGTCCTGGTCACGACTGTGACCAGTCAGGCACTTGCTTTTACCCTGGTGCAATATGGAGCCAATCTGGAGATGGCAGGATAAAGTGCAAAAACGGCAGCGCCTCGAGGATCCGAACCATCAACCCAGCCTAGCCGTGCCAGCTCGAAGTCCACTTCGCTATCCACCACACCACCCGTCGCTGCCAGCAGCTCAATCACGGACAGCTCATATGAAACTTCCCCGCACTTTTCAACGTGTTTCAACATGTGGCTCCCTTTTTGGACACCGTTCACGTTATTTTCAAGGCGCAGTACACCGGCGCCTTCTACTGTGCGGACAACCGACGCCGGGAATGAAACAAACGACGCTTAGTGGGTTGGAACGGCAATTTCTGACAAAATCATTTTCACTCCTTTTTTGGCATTCAGAAGGCCATTTAGCGGAAATGGGCCATAGTTCTGTACTCAGTGCTCATGCCCCTACACCATGCAAAAAAAGCATTATCATAAAGCGTCCCACGCCCTGTAAGACCTTCCTTGTTAGCGAATTATATAGTGGGATGTTTGTGAGTCGTAAAGGTATCGTTTTATCTCTTCATTCAGATATCACTTGCAACAAAACCAATCCGACCACCAGATTATGTTAATCGGCAGGATGGGTAATGGACTTTTATTAGTGGCGTTATCAACAATTGAGAACAGTAATGAGTACTATTAAGCAATGCGGTTGACTAATCAGGTTGGTCAGTCATATGGAAGGTGCTGTGCCAGAGAAGTTAACAAGGAAAACAGTTAATCATCAACGATGCTAAGATTCTGAGATCTTGAGGAAATGATATTTCTCTTTATAAAAGGGAGATCAGAAACAGAACCAATGGAACTCAAAAGAAAGTGGCGGGTCAACTGATCTCGCTTCCGCTTCGCCTGAGGAGAAAAGGAAATTCCACTGCGTGTTCTTAGACTGAGCTGAGAGGGGTAGAGAATGAAGAAAGAGCAATGGATGATGTAGCCAAATTCCAAATTCTGTATAGGCAAACATAGTTCCATGATAGTATCGATCGAAGTGACCGCGTCAAAGTACTCGCTTCACTCCATACTCACTGCATTCCGCAGCACTCGCTCCACTCCATTGACCTACCCATCAATTTGCTGCTTTATATAAAGGAAGAATGTGGGATAGAGCTGTGTTTTCCATATCACTAACTTTATCGTAATCATAAATTTTTACGGACGAACAGATAGAGAAATCGACGCATCCGCAAACCAAAGACACACAAACCGACAAACCGGCACGTCAACTTCCTGCTTTGATAAAGGAGAGGGATATGACAACCCAACACAAAGTGTTTGAAGCAGAAAAGCTTCCCACCATGGAAGCAACGCATAAAAAACCAGCACACCCGTAACTATCACAGTTCCCGTCTAGTTGAGATGGGAAACGATATTATACAGGAATTCAAATTCTTCTTGATCCCTATCCAGGTACACTGCGATGAACCATGGATAAGAAAGGAATTTTTCAAATCTAGGTGCGCTCAACATGTACACTAGTGAGATTAAACGAATCATGGGGTTGCGGTTGCTGATGTAGAGTCCAGATCATAAGCAATTACGAGAGGCACTTCGCTTATATGTGGCTTAAAATGATAAGAAATATTATACCTCAAGAGGCTGACTTCGAGGAGTTGTGTCATTCGAAATGGTGAGTGCTCTACCACCCTGCCCAGTTGGCAAAGCACCCTGAACTGCTGCGTGGTCTGGATAAATGAGCTCCATGAGTCGATAATCAGTAGGGATGAAGGCAAATCTATTTAGTGAACGCATAAGTCTCTGCCGAAATTCGTAGACACATCTTGAGTGCTCGGCGTAGAAGGTTATATGTGCACTCCTATTCGGTCTGTGCAGGCAATGGAAAAATTACTTATATAGCAGTTCTGGGGTTACCTAAACATGAAGAAGTGCTGAAGGTAGTTTGTCTGATGCGATAAAGTTTTGCAAGAGCAAAACTTTTTATAAAAAGCAAAACAAGCGCATGCATCAAGTACTACCGTCCTCCCGCTATCGTTGCACGTTTGAATGTCGCTCGACTTGCCTATAAAAGCAAATCAATGATATGACACCTGCAGAAAATGAACAGTTTTGTTCCCAGAATCGTTTCGCAGGTTTGGAACTCAGATTAAAGATCAGCGTTTGGAAGCACTTAGGTCAGTATACATCTCATCTTGAATGACTGCTGCTTTCTAGTATCCATTCCTTGTGAGTGTCTTAATTTTTTCAGCACAACTCGCTCATCATTCTCAGCCGAGTGCTCACAGACAGTGGTCCAGTCTCTGTGTTATGTATGCCCATGTAGACTACGTAGAGAGGCTAATCTAATTACCTCGCACTTTCTTCGCACCTTCACTTACTCGCTTGTGAGATGACCTAGCCTTAATATTAGATTGATGCATAATTATTGCGGATTTTTTTCAGCAAGTTCTACTTCAAAGAACGATAAAAATATTTAACAATGAAATTTTCAAATAAATACTCCAAGACGTATCCACTATCTACGCCAAGCGCTGCTTTCCTTTTACTGAGTGTCGGTTTCTAGAGGCAAAGAAGTTTTGGATCTTGGAGGCAATCCACCCCTTGACATCGGCCATCATCAAGTCATCCATTTCGTCCTAGGTTCCGTTCACTAGCTAATTTTTCAACGGGCGATTGACGTGATAATCCCAGGAGTTTCTGTCGTTAATACGGTGGATTTAGGAACGGAATACATTTCTTACTTGGCTTCGGCTGACTGTTACATCGCAAATTCGTTAAGATTTTATGACTTTTATGACTTGTTTTTTTATTACTGTGCCACCTTCCAACCTTTCTCTAGGTAATAGAGCATAGTTTGGCGAATATGAATATGGCTTCCTAGATACATTTCCATTAACCCATTGGCAACCGCGCCTTTTTAGCGTGTCTGGCGTGTGGGACCGAGCGCGCTTTTCGCAGGCTGCTGATGTGGCCCGCTGGCGGTCCACACGGTCTTAGGAACAAGTAAATTTCTTCGTAAGCATTTCCAGCCGTCAAAAAAGTTTTTTAAAATGTGGCATGTAAAGTTTATAAGTCATATACACTATTTAGAGCTACTTTATGGCATCTAATGTTGATTGTTCAAGGGGAGTGAGAGTTTTTACCAAATCATTTCCAAATGCGGCTCTGGACACGAGGAAGCAGACGAGATGAGAATGACATACTTCGAATCGTCGAATACCTCAGCAAAGTCCCTTTATATCCTTTTTACATAAATTTGGGTCGCATTTGGTTTTGCTCCTTTACCAATGCCCTCGGAAGTAACTTTGTTTCCTGTTATTACTAAGGTCAGAAGTGGACGTTTCACGGACCACTGCGCGTCAAGATTCCATAGTAGGTCATAAACCTGCTCGATACTTGAAAGGGTCACAAAAATCGAAAGTGAATGTTATAGATGGGAAATAAAACTGTGGTCCGTATACGGGCCACGCGGTCACAGGAGCACGACAGGGCGTGGCCCGTATACGGGCCACGCGGTCGTCAATGGGTTAAGGAAACCGAAAAGATCCTCTCAACAAAACCTCAAGTTCGATATTCAAATGTATCGAGAAAAGAAGCCGCGAAAAATTCCGCAATAATTATGCATCAACTTATTAATAACGATAGGAGTGAAGTTTCTAATTCAATATGCCTGCCAGAGCTAGTTCATCTGAAAATTGGACAGAGGTTAACAGCCAACCATGTAGGAGATTTCAGCTCACAGGCAAGTGAGCGGAGTTGCGAGGAAAGGGCCACGAAGCAAATTTGTACCTAAACTCATTCTCCCTTTCAATTTTTAAGCACGATTTGGAACTGTTCCAGCCCAAGTGCAGATTTCACGGACAAATTCGACAATGGTCCAGTCCCTGCGCTCCTTTCATTCTAACTTTATTTATCCACTCCTCGCGGGCAGAGTGAACATTGTGGGTATCTTGTTCCTTTCCGTGTGTTCGCCACCTTTCCTTGTGTCCGCTACCCTTCCTTGGATACTAATAGGTTGATGCATAATTATTGCGGATTTTTTCAGCAAGTTTTACTTGAAGAATTGGGAGAAATATGTAGCAAAAGCATGTTCAAATAATAACTCCGGAACATATCCACCATCTGCGTCAGGCACTGTTTCTGATTTGCTAGGCAGTCGAACGCACAGGCGAAGAAGTTTCGATTCTCAGAGGCGATCCACGCCTTGACGTCGGCCGTCAAGCCATACATTTCGTCGACAATCAGTTCATTAACCAATTTTTCAACGGACGATTGACTTGATAATCTATAGGAGTTTTTGTTGGTCAAAAGGGCGAACTTAGAAGGAGATTCCATTCTTTACTCGGCTT
Organism: Haemonchus placei; assembly: GCA_900617895.1. Classification (NCBI taxonomy): domain Eukaryota; kingdom Metazoa; phylum Nematoda; class Chromadorea; order Rhabditida; family Trichostrongylidae; genus Haemonchus; species Haemonchus placei. The sequence goes on from UZAF01016835.1 coordinate 47,327, forward strand.
TGGCTGAGTGTTGTATCGCCGAGAAGTTCAATGAAATCACTTTATGACTGTGCCATCTTTCATTCTTTCTCGAATTAATAGTTCATAATGTTGCGTATATGAACATGACTTTTTAGATATATTTCTGTTTAGGAAAACAAAAAGATTATTTTTATTAAATCCCCAATTCAATATTCGAACTCTATCGAGAGGAAAGAAGCTGCAAAAAAATCCGCAATAGTTATGCATCAACCTATTAGAACCTACTTTCAAATATAACGCCTAGAGAAAATGTTGACCCGCGTCTGCAAGTGTTGATTCTGCTCATGATGAATCTGAGCAGCGTCAGCAATTTTATGACGCGCTATCTGAAAATCCGCGTTGATTTTGACTGCTCATGTTTCTCTTCAGTTTTTGAACATTTTCTTCTGCAGCTTAAATGACGAAATTTCGCAGTTTTGTAAATAACTGTACTAGCTCACTATCGAAACAATGTCGATGGCGTCAGCATCTTTCTTTCTCCCACCATTACTTCAAATACGCGCCCTTTTGGATGAGGTAACTTTTATAATGCGCTCGCGTTTGTTTATCTGTCGATGTCATGAAATTCAATATTACCTTTAAGCACTTGGAGATGGAATGGAGGAATGGGTCAAATGAATGAGTAGGCTCGCTCGCTGTGGTGGGTAGAGCGTTTTCATAGTGGGGTTCTTTCTACAGAAATCATAACTTGATTGGACTAAGGGCGGGGGAAGGAAAAATGGACGTACTGCGCAAACTCTAATACATGCTCGCATGGGTGAGCTTTGGAAGGCTCCACCCTCGACATGAGTAGCGTGCACAGAAATGGGAGTTTCTTTCTAAAAAAAGTTTTCAACTTCTTCATGGGCACTCGGAAATACCCTGAAAACCTGATGTTTCTCAAAATGAGTGAGGCTGAGAATAAAACCATCAAACTATGTTTAAAAAGGTTTTAGAATGCAAAGAAGGTGGTTAGAGGTGTTGAAGGAATGAGGGTCCTCATAATGAGCGAGACTAAGATCACAAATAACTGCTACAGGCAAAAACGGTCCAGAATCGTAATTATTACCTAAAGGCACTGTTCACGATAATTTTGGATAATCCAGATTTTGACGGAACTGGAAGATAAGATGAAAAATAGTGCGATGTAGGCCAAGAAACTGCGTGCATCGGTGTTTCCAAAGTGGAAAAAGGCTTCGAAAATCCGTTAAAAAGGGGGCTGGACGAGAATGAAACCAGAAAAATGAAGAAGAGTGGGGCGTCTTGACGAGCTAAGCAGTGTGTTTCACTGCGCGCGTGTGGGTCCTGGTGTGAATAACAGACAATGGAACAAAAATTCATTCACTCATAAGTATAAGTTAACAAAGGACCCTAGTAACAGCAAAATTAGCCTACTTTTCTAGCCTCTTGGGATAGAAATCTAAAAAAGCGATCGCGGCAGCAGGAAGAATAACACAGGAAAAAAGAATGGGAGAAAAACATCGCCTCATCACTCGGCGATCAGTTGATTTGTGTGGGTTCTAGAACGAATATTGCAATCTGTATCGCTTCGAGACTCGTCTGACGTGACATCAGGGGCGGAATGTTCAGGCGATTCGGTAGCGGGGCTCCACTGTGCTCTAGATGTTGAGTTCTGGGACTCGACTAGGTCTTGAACGTTATCCTTGGGGGCCAGTGGGTATTTCTAGGGGGAGAACTCAGGAACCATTTTTATCGCGAACTAAGCCTTTAATCAACTGGGCCACGCATGCTAACGCGTGCGCCACATGCCCGCTACCGTTTACCCACGACTTGTTAGAGTACCAATATAAAGAGTATCGGTTGACTTCCCCCTTCATAACTGTTTCCTGACCGCGCTCACGTGACATTCACAATCGTCGTCGTGCCTCCGTAACTTTCGGAAGGACGCGCAAACGGGCATGGAAACCGACACACAAAGTTACCGCTTTAGATATAGAGAGATATACATGAAGTCATCGTCACGATATCTGAATGTGGAGAATTTCCTTCCGTCTTACAACCAAATAGGAAGAATTTCCATCCATTTTTCTATCTCACGAAATCCCATATTATACTATAGTAGACACTTGAAAATATCTTTGGAGGTAACTTTGGTATGGTCGTGACTTAGGGCAAGAAGAAAAAAGTGCATGTAAAACCAGTAGGGTTCCATGCGGACGGAACTTACACCGGAATGGGAAGGCAAAACTCCATGTTTCAAAACAGCCCAAGCACCGGGAAAAATGAGAAGAGGTGGGGAATGGGTCAGCAAATGATGCGGAGAAGGCCGTTTGCTGACCCATTCCGTTTGTGGGCGGAGGTGCTCACTGTGGGCTGCCCTTAGATTCATATTTCGGTTCCACAGCGCCCTATTTACCAGATCCTTGAAGACTGGAGCTTAAATCATAAAATTCATAAATTCGCTTTAAAGCGTTTTTGCTGAACTCCAGCCACACTCACACTTCAGGATCACTAGCACGTGCGTAACGTAACTGGTGCGTCAGTGATAGGGAATCGCACTACAGAAGTGAGGTCTTCAAGCTCTGGAGTCTTCCCACTGGAGTTTGTATGTATTCATAATTAGGGTGGAATTCGAAAAGTTGATGTCTGTAATCGTACTCATTCGACAGATGGTCTATTCACTAGATCTCTATTTGCCGCCTTGCTTTTCTCGTCTGCACCTGTTATACGAATAACCCCTGACAAGGTCTCTTTCATTTTAGTTTGTTCAGTGCAACATCACAACTCAATACAGTAACGCTCAAAAGTCTTCGGTGGAATGCTTCTTCAATCATACTTTTCAATCGTAACTTCTTTCCTACTGGATCCAAGCACGCGAAATTTCGATATGTGTAGCATGGATGTATTGTGAATTTTTACCACTATCAACCTGCAATCTGATCATGTTCCAGATAACCCAACGAGCTTGAACTCAAAATCAACTGGAAATTTTTATGGTAATCCTTCTGGGACTTCTTTCCTTTTCGCCATGTACAAGTGTACGAGCGCTAATGCCGAGCACAGTAGAGGAGAAAAACGCACATAGGTGCGAATAACTGCAGACTCACTAACTTTGCTTTTAGCGAAATCTGCTGCCGGATAAACATCTTATTCTAATTATGTGGATAATGCTACTTTACAATCAAATAGTGTTGGATTGTGTGAATTGCGCCTTTGTTAAACATATCAAAATTTCGCGCGTTTTGTTCCACTAAGAAAAAGAAAAAAGTTATGAACGAGACAGCGTGAAAGCGTTTGACCGAACACTTTTGAGCGCTACTGTATAGAACGAAGGTGTTTGAGCTCTTCCCTTTATCACAGGTATTTCATGAAATCGCTCGATGAGCCTTCTCGTGGAATGAGGAAAGTTGAGGCTCTCCTTCCACGGTTCAACACTGGTTTTTGATTCTATATGGGCTTCTCATGTTAAAAAAAAAGATTGGGAGAGCAGCTTATCTACATTGTTTGGCAGTTTGGGAAAGCTGCTTTTAGGCTGAAATCGCAATGAAAGATATTTGTTCGTTCGTGAATAGTGGAGGGGGTCATACTTTTCGTTAATAGTGGAGGTGGTCATACCTTGTAAGATATCCACGTTGTAAGTTAACGGCATTGCCTTTCCTATATTTGTACAGGGTGGAATTGCATTCTGGGAAAGGGGAGCGGAAGAACAGATCCTTAAATATTTGCCTTCGAAGCGTGCTTGGTTGATCAATATTTTTAGCTTTAGAAATATCACGAGAGAGGTTGTATTGAGCGGAAACGGAAGCCTGAAGGTCAGAAAAAGCAATGGAAGTAAGCAGGGTGCGAGGCACGCGAGGCATGCCTAACTAAGCGAATCTCAACCTGGGCTTAGACTAAGATCACTCTCTGGTTTTCAGAAAAGTTCATTGTTGTCACGTACGTGGTGCGTTAAAGGCACAGTTCACAATAAAAATGGTTTCTGAGAATTCACAGAATGAATTTGAGATCCCCGCGTATACCATATCTGGAAGTATGAGATGGGAAAACGTCAGGGAGTTATAATGGTTAAACATTGTCCCGTTTGTAGGCGCGGACGAGTTTCTCTGGCAATGTAGAGGCTGCATTGATCACTAGGGAACCCATGTAGAAAAGTCAAACAACTTGTTGTCATCCTTAGCGACAACGAAAGACAGTTCTGTACAGTTCTGGCTTGATGTAGTCGGCTCTGTGCAGATGAGATAACTGAAATCCCGTCCGAATAACCCTTCCATGTTATTTCCGTCATGGCAATCTCGTCCGACCCCTATTTTCCCTACTTTTGAGGAGCCATATTTTTCTCGGAATCGGCGGATTCTCTCGCTTTCTCCACTACCGATGAACTATTCCCAGTCTATAGTTCCGCTTTTCAAATAAAAACTGGTACCTCAAAATTATCGTGGACTGTGTCTTTAATCCAACCGGTGTACCATAATTTAGTAGCATTGGATCATTCCTTATGTATCACATTGAAGGGAGCCCACGCCGTAGTTAAAATTCGGCTACCAGTAGCGCCATGCTGTTCTGGATCCAACGTTCGGCAGCTTCGAAGAACTTCATCGGCACAATTCGAGGTATATGTCTCCACTGTTCCCATCATATTTTTTCATCGTACTGATGTTTAAAGGTAGTTGAATTTTTTTTCAAGATATCACATTTTATTAAGCTCACGCCTAGAGCTATTTACTTTCACAAAGCGTGATGAACGCCTAGAGGTATTTACTTTCACAAAGCGTGATGAATTGAAAAACAGCGTTGCTCTGTTTCAACACCCTACTATTTCTGATGGCTACTTGTTTTCGGAATAGTTGATCACCATGAGAAATGCGATAGCAACAAGGGCCTCGTCCGAACACGTACAAATAGCCTGCGTAGCCCCTCAGGGGAAATGATGAAATTTTTCAAATCGGAACGGCCCATCTCACAACTACCCAAGAATAGAACTGGGTGCTGGAGTTGACTTCACAGAGAAATGACGGGCACCACAGTCCTCACGCATATAATATAATATAAGCTACCTAGTTAGCCAGGTTCTGAGAGACCACTTCTTCAAGCAAGATGGGAGGACGGTCACGCGTTTATCGGTGTATTCCAGCATCACTGGTGAGACGAGAACTCCTTTCTTGTAAAGTTTCTTCTGTACGCTTTCGTCAATCACGCTCTGTATCAGACGAGGTCTTGGCTTTCCTTCCTCAGTGCTCCTTCTTTCACGTCTTCCCCATTGACGCTCTACATCAGTTTACTGTCAAGCAGCCCTTTCTTTCGACGATCCCCTCTCTACTTCTTTGACGCTCGTTCCCGCAGCCGTCTTTCCGGTTCTTCCTGCACATTCTTTGAAACAACATTGACATTTGGCGTCATAAATTATTCACTAAATTTTGCATTACCTTTTTATGTTGAACAATCATCAAATGGCTTTGTTTATGTGATACCGTAGAACTTACCTCATTTTATGTTTTACGAACCACACCGTAAAAAAATAATGAGATCCTTCCAGAAATTGAGCAAACGATTGAGTTGAATGGTAAAACGTCAATTTGTGAATTCAAAAAAACTGCTCGCTCTAAGTTCTTACAAAAAACAAGAAAGCTCTAGTATTTATCGATTGCGGAAGAACAATGGGAATGTGTCCAATGTGAACTTCTGATACATAAAAGGCCCGTTGTATAGTGAATCATCGTGTTTGATCTCTTACTGACTATTGTAGCAGTGCCGCATTCCTCTCGCTTTCGAAGGTGCTTTCTTCCTGCTCCTCCCTCGAGGCCTTCTGGATTGTTAACTTTCGCAAGTTGAGAACGTATTTATGAAGCCCTCATCTATGCTTGAAGTGTAACAAATTTTCAAGTTGTTTTTGTGGAAATTTTGCAAATCATCATCAAAAAACAATGGAGTTGCGGCCACAGACAAGTATCTCAAGATTCAATCTATTAAGGAGAACCGTCGGGATAGTGAGTCATGAAGAGCAGTATTGCAATGAAGTGGGGCTCGCATAGAGGCTGTCCTTTCGGTGGAAAGCGAAACTGCTGCAGCAGATGAGATCAACCACCGGGTTTCATTACACGCAATGCATCCTATCTGTATTAGATATTGCAGGAATGCGAGGAGAGAGGCACGAAGGGCAAATATTGTTAACGAAGTGGATGTAATTCTTTGTAGATGAGACTGCTGTGTAGGACCATGAAAGTATGTTGACACTTTGTCGATAATCAACATCAATGTATTAAACCAGTTTTAGATATAGGTATCTCGGTAGCTAAGGGCAGGTCCCTCTGGATAACATGTATCCGCAGGACGTGCGTGGGTACCTAAGGATAGGAAGGATGGAAAACCGCGGAGGTCATTCTGGTCAGCTCATCCCTAGAGGATTACTATTGTTTGGCTGAGGATACTATACAATACTTATTTAGAGAAAATGCCGCGTATGAATCTTCAAAGTTTCTACAAGTACCAGGGGAATGAACCGGTGTGGTCGGTGTTACTGTAAAGAACTTCCAAAAGTTATACTCAGAGGCTGATATATCCAAATGTGAATGCCTCTGCAGTCCATGTCGTGGATGTACTCCTAGGCCTCTCACACGTTGTTTTCAGTGGCTGCTGTATTGAAGTTCTGAATGGCTCTACTTCTTATGTAGGGGCTGTAGGCCAATGCAGATGAGGTTACTGAAGGGGCTGTGGATGCTGATTCTGAAAGGACTTCAGATCCGTTTTATTTTTCGAAGGACCTTGTTTGCACCCGTGTGGTGAGTGTTGCTGTAGAGCCTTTCACGATTTCTTCTCTGCGACTGGTGTATCTATGTTTCAACGACTTCGAGTCCACGTAGTGTACGTACTCCTCTGGCGATATGGCTACTATGTGGAACTATGAACACCAATTTTGAGAGGACATGTTACTGTACCGAACTTTTGAAATTTATTTCATGAAGGGCTGAAGTTAGGTTTGTTGTAGTTTTGTAGTCATGTACTCTTGTGTAGAAAGATCTACTGAGTGGAACCATGAGTGCCAATTTTTGAAAGATTTTTCATCCTGATTTTTTGAGGACTATAATGACATCTTCTAAGTACTCACCGATGTGGTCAGGTTTAGTTTAACAGTCTTTATTAGACTCAGAGGCTGATGCATTGAATGAGTGTACAGGTCTAGCACAGGCATACGGCGGTGCGTATGAGTCTTCAGAAAACAGTGATTTCTGGAAGATTCTAAATAGAATATTTTAGATGACTTCGGTCGTATCTGAAGGGTTTACACCTATATGATAGCACTTCCGCTTTTTCTAAGAACAATCTGCCGATATTGAAGGCGCATGCAAATATGTCGCCGAGTTTACCGTAGAACTCCTTCGAATTTCATTTTTAGAGTTAAGCCGCTGCCATCCGAGTGGAATCCTCCGCCACTATGAGAAACTGCCCACATCTCTTCGATAGTCTCTGGCCACCGTCTCTGGCCACCTCACACTACGGTAGTTTCATCACCTTTCTTCTATGTGCACCTAACCAATCCTTAAACGCTTTTATGAGAGTTATGAACTCTCAACCCTTCTCGGTGCAAGCCCCCCACTTTGAGATGAATTTTCTATTTCGCCTCGCTCCGTGCAAGCCCGGCCCTTTTCGATAAGTCGAAAGAGCTTTTTTATTACCTTTGACCTCCGTTTCCCGTGTATTAGAACGTCTGAACGAAGTTATGAGTTTTTGACCTGGGCCCCGCCCACTTTGATGCAAATCGCGCCTACTTTGAAGATTTGACCACGATTGTTCTATTACCCCTAACCACTTTTTCCTCGCGTTCTAGAATGTTTCTGAATAGTGTTGAAAATTTTTGATTCCAATCCCACCTACTCCGTGCAAACCTCGCCCATTTCAAGAAATGGGCCACGTTTGTTGTTGTATTACCGTTTGTATTACCTCTAATTACTTTTTTCCCGCATTCTAGAACGTTTCTGAACAGAGTCACGAATCTTGGTCCAAGCTCCGCCCACGTATTGTGTCCACCAATGCATTTGAACACATTTCTTCTATTACATCTGACCACGTTTCACATTCTTCTCGCACTTTGGAACGTTTTTAACACAATCGTGTTTGTCTTTGATAAGTAGCTTCCATTTCTACGCACGCCCCGCCCACCATGGGCGAAACTTCGCTAAGTTTATGCATGCCTAGCACGCATAATTCTTTGCCCAATACTTTTTTTCTGCCCTCCACGCCTTCGATGAATTATGAGCTTTTCTGGGAAGTAAAGCCCACTGGGAGAATATCCTGCCCACTGCCGGTGACTCTCCTTCATTACTTTTGTTGGTCCACCCTATCATCGCCTGCGTATCGCAGGCGATGAACCCCTCTCGGCCTCGTCTGGTGGGGGCGGACCACCTGGGCACTTGGGGACAAGCCCACTCCTGCTCCTACTACTTCGCTCCTGATAAGCTCGTGCTCTCAATAAATATCCTTCGAATTGCTCCTGTCTACCTCGCATCACTTTCACTGAACCACCACGAGGTGTTGCATAAAAGGGTTAATCAACACCTTAACTCTCAGCGTCCGCAACAGCTTGGTGCATCGGCCTAAAGTAGCCACTATACTCCCGTGTCAAAGCGTCGCAACTTTTAGGCCTGTAGTCGAGACTAGCTCTTTGAGCACAATCATATAAGGTTAAATCTAAGACCTTGAGTCAATTGTTTCACAAGTCTCCCGTCAAAGTACCTGGAGCAACTTCTCTGCAAATTAAGCAGACCAAATCGCCCGTAAACAGTACCTGGAGTTAGCTTGAGTATTCATAACCAAGTAAGTGTTTCAAATAAGAAAAACTATAACAAGTAAAACAAAAAATGGCACTTTTATTCCAAAAGGTGCCCATAATCCTGAGTGCTCAGACGCTCAAAAATTCAGTACTCCGTTACAAGGAGTACACCTCAAAAACAGATTTTACTGTAACAGATGAGGAGAACTATGAGAAATGTAGGTTCACAATAGCATTATTGCAAAGTGGCCTACAACAACTTAAGTGTGGCCAGGAGAAATTAGAAAAGAGGCACACAGAAATTAAAGAAGAATACAAAAACAGTATGTCAAAGTCAGAAAGAAAAGAATTAGCAACGGAAATAGAGCAGATAGAAGAGGAATCGGGCTTGAACGTAGTAATGGCCGAATCTGAGGACCTATGCTTCATGTTGATGGCACGTCTCGATGAGGCGAGGTGTGCCAGAGACAGAATGAATGTCAAACTGGGCTACGTCACTCAGAAGGCGCAAATTGAAAATAATGAAGCAGATAACCAGGAACTCCATATTATCCCTGTAGAGTCAGCACAGAGAGTGCAGAAAACAGTGCCTCATCAAGCAGGCCTAATTCGGAGCGAATCCAACGTGAAGTCCAACGTCCCATTCCTGACTCTACAGGGATAATATGGACTTCCTGGTTATCTGCTTCATTATTTTCAACTTGCGCCTTCTGAGTGACGTAGCCCAGTTTGACATCCATTCTCCGACTCCGCCACTAAAACTTCTGCTAGGTCCATAAAACCTCCGCAAGCATCTCTGCCGAAATTTTACAACAATTCAGGAGACTTTCCGAATTTTGGGCGGTATTTGAGACACTTGTCCATAAAAGTGCCGAACTAGATGTTATGGAGAAAATTCTCTTGCTCCAAGAAAGCCTCAAAAGTAGAGCTCAAAACCCAATTAAAGGAATACAAGTTATTCCAGATAACTATGAATGGATCATACAAACTTTGCAGGAAAATACTATAATCAGCCCGTAAATCGGACACAGATAATTCAAACGCTGGTTATTTTGAAACCAGCCATCAATTCAGCAGACGATTGCTCGGCCGTCTTTGATAGAATTCAGGTCCTAATCAACCAAATGATATCCGCAGGGTACGACGTGCGGAATACTTGCGAGCCAGTATGGAGCGAAATCATCTTGGCCAAATTTCCTCAAGATATTGTCAAGCCCGTTTTGATATCAGGGCAATCTTAAACTAACCAAATAACGGCAGACTTAATGGGTCATCTTAAGAAAGAGGGTCGCCGCTAAGCTGTACATTGATAAAAGACTTGGCCACGCAATGGAAAAGAGATTTGGCCAGGTACTTGAAAACAAAGGCACCTTGCCGCGAGAGAATATACTCCACGGCCTCAATCTGGGGAAGAATGTGTTTTTTGCGGCAGAAACAACCACAGCTCAATGGCATGTCGAACAGCGACGTACCAGAACAGTCGCCGTAAATCACTAAAAGAAGGTAACAGATGTTGGAAGTGTGGCTCAAGCAAACACAATAGCTACTATTGCCAGAAACCAGACTGCCACTTATGTGGACGGAATCATCACCCTAGTTTATGCATTAAAAAAGAGGCAACCTTTCCTGGACACCACGACCCTCCCAGAAAAGTTAATCAGAGGAACACTGATGCAGAACAAACCTCGTCCGAGCCTTACTCGCTCAAAACATAGATCAAAGATCAAATTACGGTATCGAGCATAGCACATTCACTAACAACCTGCATACTGAATCAAAGATAACTCAAAGTGCAATCTCACGACAAAATCACATTTCATCACAAATCGTTTTGATGACAGCCGAGGGCACCCTCTGGAGCTTTGAAAAGCATGAATACGTCAATGCATTATTCTTTTTCGATTCCGGGGCACAAAAAACGGTGATTGAAGAAAGCCTAGCCAACGAACTAGGACTACCGGAATACTCCACTGAGATTTGCACTATTTCTGGCATCGGAGGCCATATTGAAAACTTTAAAAGTGACACTGTGCTCCCAAGAATTAGTACGGCTTTTGAAGAAGAAATGGAGCTCAAGATTCGGACAAAGCCTATTTTAACGAACGGCTTCCCAAATGCCAAATTAGCCACATTCCTGAAGGAAAATAACATCTATCCGGCCAACTCAAAGCTCCGTGGAGAGCATCAAAAGCCCCACATTCTGGTTGGCTTAGATTATTACCATGACCTACTATCTGGTCCAAATCATACACAAAAAACACCGTCAAGTCTCCAAATCGCAAAAACCGTATTCTCACCAACCCTATACGGCAGAGGGCTCCTGACGGCAGACAACCTAACCAATAGTACTTATCAGGCATTAGCGGCAGAAGTCGAGCAAACTGAGCTTAAAATGCCGCAGAAATTGTTCGAATGGGACGATTCCGGTATCACAAAAGAGGAATGTCTAGACGACCTCACATCAGTTCCTCCATGTCCAGTAGATAATCTTCGATCGAATATGAAGTTTCTCTTTCCGGAAAGAGGAAATTTTGAGAACATTAGTTATCTACCCTATGAGCTTGATATTATTCAATCAAAGAAACAGGCTGTGAATGCAATGCATTTTTCAGAAGAAATTTCAGACAAATTTTGGGTATGTTGGAGGTACGAATACCTCACACTACCAAGAGAGGTGCAAAAACAACATTTAAAGCAACCTCGCCACTTCACAAGGTCTTGTCCCGACCCTGGAGAGGTCGTATTAATAGAGCAAAACCTCATACCCAGGAGCAACTGGCCCTATGACAGAATAACTAAGATAATTACTTTGACTGACAGTCTCGTAAGATCAGCAAATATATTTATGCTTAATCACAGGCTCATTCAAAGACCATTAAACAAAATTTACCCTCTCGAGATTCGCAGTGTATCTGAGAAACCCTGCACTGACGGAGAAATATCGAAAATAACTAGTGAAAAGCCGCCTACAGAGTGCAAAAGAAGCGAATCGGCAAGAACGGTTGCGCAAAAACTGTAGAAGTCTTGCCCAGAGCATCGAAATCGCGTGCTCATAATCTCTTTCCAGACGTAAATGGTGACCCTATTCATTGACGCGGAGTGATTACTCGTCCGTATTCAGCGCGGGTTTACAAACTGGCGTCAACACGACTGTATTATCGATATTCTCATTCTTTCGATCACACCGATACATACCTGTATATAGCCTCAATATCATTTATGAACACGTACAGCCCAAGCTGCAAAACTGCAGCTTTGTCTGAAATGCCTGAAACCAGGGCATGAAGACGCATGCGAGGTGAAGTGCAGCAATTGTGGTCTCGATCACAACTTGCTGCTCTGTCACCAACACAGGCAAACACAACAGCCTTATAAGCGACACCGCCTCTGAGGCTGGATCGTCACCAGCAGTCTACACCACCCAACGAGCAGTCATCCCTTCAACCAGTCTACATTACTTCAACAAGCAGTCTACAGTTCCATCATGCAGCTCTCATCAACCAGTCTCCACAATTCAACAAGCAGTCATACTTCAAGCCGCCCCGCCAAAGTATTACGCCTGCGTATCGCAGGCGTTGATTCCATCACGACCTCATCTGGCGGGGGCGGACCGCCTGGGCTAAGGCTCACGCTTAATACGCACTTGCTCATTACTCGCTATCTACTACGTGCGATCATAATAAATATTACTCGACTCACTCTTCGTTTCCGTCTTAAATCGTATTACAATTAAACAGGACCACCGCGAGGTGTTTATAAAAGGGTCCACCGAAACCTTCAGTCTCAGCGCCCACAACACACCCCTACCCTTTGCTCATTTTTTTCCTGGTGTTTGGACTGTTATAAGACCGAATGAAAAAGTTTTGCCTAAGGCACCGCCCAGTCCTGTGCATTTCTCGCCCACTGTGGGCAGAGGTCCGCTGAGCTTACATGTGCTCTGTTGGCCTTGCCTGTGCTCACCTCTTTCGAACTTGACCCGACTTCACTAGGTGTTCGCTAAGGTAGTATCGAATTTCGTGACAGACAGGCAGACGCGAGCGCTTTATTTGTAGTCAGGATATATTTTCTGATTTTTCTGAAGCAGTAATAACAAAATATTGAAGAATATTCATGGCATGTCGAAACGGGAACATTATGAAAGCAGAAACTACTTGGTGCACAATCGCATTCAGGTTGATCATTCTGATGTGGAAAGTGGTCTTCATGAAGTAATGGATCTTACAGATGAAATGATTTCATTCCTAACGAAGGAAGAATCGCTCGAAGCGGTTAGTTTGATTTCTTATAATGATGTGAATCGTTAAATGGTGCGACCATTGTATGTGAATTCAATGCTAGCATCATTTCAGCAGACTAATTCAAGGCTAGAATCCCAAAAAAAAACTAGGGGTATGGCTTGAGTATGGTCTGCCAGTTTATATGCAAGGTGTCCCCAAATTATTGGCGCCAAAACTCAGAAACTTCTGAGGTAGAAATAATTTATCAAATTCACATTACCTGTTATAAATTAATTCCATAAGAAGGTCTCCTTGCAATATGCATGGTTGCTGATGTGGAACTCGCAATATTTTTTAGATGGAGAAGGCTCATTCAATGCCACTTGCAATCACTGACACACGAGAGGTGGAAGGGCATTATGGAATTCCTTGGGATTTGTATAATACCCGTATAGAAGGCTATTAAACGATATAGAGAAGAAGATTGAATCAGAGACAAACCAGAAAAGGTAGAAAGGCCGATGTTTCTATAGATAGGACTGTTATAGTGGTCCGTCTGCGAATCGATCGGGATCCTGGATGAATCATCAAAAGGAAATCAACGGGCACGACTTATCGAAGTTGTCGCGATGAAAGAATGTCATGCAGAAGCTCCACTGCTATTCCTATCGTATGCAGATATTTCGCCTCAATTCCGATCTGAACAGACGCTGCAGGGCCAAAAATGCAGGAAGTCGCAGACCCACTTGGATGCTGACACGCAACCCTTCATCGTTTTCTCTGGCCAAAAAATTTTTTACGATAAAACTATCCCTCAACAGGCCAAACAGTCGCATTCCAGAAAAAAACATCGAGCGTGCAATCTCTCACAAAAAGGTTGCTGTAAGAACAATGAAACGTTTTTCGAGGAAATCACTGGTAAGGGTAAGCCCTCGTGGTTTCTTCGGTGCAGGCGTGAAAATTGACCAAGTCCAGTGTTCAAACAGCTTATTGATGAAAGTAATGAAGCAGTGCTCCGACTACGTTTTCAGAAACATCTTATGGTCCTTCCAACAGGACGCTACTACAGCGCACAAAGCCAAGCTTGCCCGCGGTGGTGCCTACGACAGCTGCCCGACTTCATTGGTGAAGAGGAGTGGTCATCCTATTTTCCAGAACTTGACTCACTTGATTCCTACGAATGGTCCCTGATTAGGAGAGGACCTGTTGAGTTTGCAATCCCAGTTTGGCGTTCTAGAGTGCGAAGGCTGAGGAACGGCAAGGAAGAAATGGAGAAGGATACCTGCGTGCCACATGCGATCAAGTCGAGAGCAAACTTTAGGCCTTATCCGCGCTTGTGGGGTAATTGTGAAATGCGACTGTAGCATGTCGTAACACATAGTGTTACCTAATTCCATCGTCCTTTGGAGCAGAGAAGTTTCAAATATATTGCTACAAATCGGCGCCAATAATTTTGGTACACCTGTACAGTAGCGCTCAAAAGTATTCGGCCAAGCGCTTTTTCGACCGTAACTTTTTTTCTTGGCGTAGCAAATCGCATGAAATTTTGATGTTTGACTGAAGCATATTCCTCCCTACCCAACAGAATTTGAATGCAGAGCAGCAATGTCCACATAACTAGAGGGAAGGCGTTTGTAGACTATGCTGAAAGCAAGTTTGTTACATCTGCAGTTATTCGCACCTTATGTGCGTTTTCTCCTCTACTATGTCTGGCATTAGCGTTCGTACACTTTGAACATGGCAAAAAGGAAAGAATCCTAGAAACGCCTATACTTTCACTTGGTTTTTATTTCAAGCTTTCTGGGATATCTGGAACGTGATCAGACTGCAGGTTAATAGTGGTAAATATTCACACCACAATCATGCTACATATATGGAAATTTCGCATGATAAGATCTAGTAGGAAAGGAGTTGTCTGCTTTCATAGTCCGCCGGCCGGCGTGCCACGAGGCGGTGCTAGGGGGGAGGAGGGTGGCAGACAGTCAGTCGAGGGGCTGAAAACAAAGAAGAACAACATCAAAAATCAAACAACCAGGGGCTTGTACAAATGGTTTTTGATCTTGTCTCTCCTTGTTTACAGCCCTTCGAGGGGTCGACCGACCGTCTGCCGTAAATATAATGCCAGACATAGTAGAGGAGAAAACGCACATAAGGTGCGAATAACTGCAGATGTAACAAACTTGCTTTCAGCCTAGTCTACAAACGCATTCCCCCTAGTTATGTGGACATTGCTGCTCTGCATTCAAATTCTGTTGGGTAGGGAGGAATATGCGAGTTCGCGCAGAAACTTATAAATCTTGTTCCTATAGACCTAGAGAGTTTAAATTCGGTAGGAGTACCCCAGATAGGATGGGAACGCTTATGGTGGTGGCAGTCCAGACTCCGCCCACAGGGGGCGGGGTTTGTGATAAACTCATAACTCCAGTCCCCGTGGACTTAGAGCGTCCAAATTCGGTAGGAGTATCCCAGATAGGATGGGAACGCTTATGGCGGTAGCAGGACCAGACCTCGCCCACAGGGGGCGGGGTTTTTGGGAAACTCATAATTCCTTTCTCCGTGGTCCTAGGAAATTCAAATTTGGTGTTAGTACCCCAGATAGGATGGGAACGCTTATGATGGGTGCCAGGACTGGGCTCCACCCACAGGGGGTGGAGTTCGCGCAGAAAATTATAAATCCTGTTCTCATAGACCTACAGAGTTCAAATTTGGTAGGAGTAAAGGCGGCAGAATGGGAACACTTGTGGTGGGTGGCGGGGCCGGACTCCGCCCACAGGGGGCGGGGTTTGTGC
>UZAF01016836.1:0-27466 GCA_900617895.1 Haemonchus placei
CACACACACACACATACACATATGCACCCTTTCGAAGTGCGATAGCTGCTCCTCTGACTGCTTTCTCTTTTTTTTCATTGTTCAGTGAATCTAGAAGTTATTCCCTCTCAGGCATGCTAAATCTGGCTCTAACACTCAGTTTGGGACCAATTCTCCATATTACTATCCCTTGCTAGAAATGGCCACCGTTTTTTAGCCAGAAATGTACCTTTTCTTGAAGTGGCTTGACCCATTAGTTCACCATTCATTTTGAATGTTTATTTGGGCATATCGAAGGGGAGCAACAAGGGAACTCTGAACCGCCTCCACCTCTGCTATGCCTTCTTTGCTCCCTAGTATTTCAGGTGTTTCCTACTCTTCACTTAAAAATGTATGAGCTTGCACATTGCCCACAATCTTCTTGTGTTCGTTAAATTCGCTGTAACTCTAGGAAACCAAATTTTACAAATCTCTTTTTCATTAGCGAAAGGTTGCGCTTTCCCGTCATTCTGCCCACTCGCTAAGTCTTTGAATCCTGTACGTCTCTTTTAGAGCTTCATATTTGAAGGATGTACTCGCTCCGTCGTTTGGAGTAGTCATCAACGTTTCAATCAAGACGGCTTTACGAAGTCATGCTTTCTGACCGGTGCTGTATTTTCATCGTGTTGCTGCTAATCTCTCTATAGCAATTTTCGAGAATTTTGAGCCCTCTCAAAAGCGTGTTGGGAAAACGTGCCCTCAAAAATGTTTCATTACCTAAACTCCATATATTGTCCACTTTTTTGAACTGTTCATCTTCGCGAGCCGATTAGCTACCTACCTCGGTCATCGCCGCTATGCTAGTCTCCGCTCTCCTTCATCGCTCTCGGCTTCCGCGCCCGGACCTCAGCCTTCCACCCCACGACCCTACTTCATTGTATCGATTCCCGCACATTGACCGCCTTTGTGTGTATTACTAAGAAGTCGAGTTCTTCCGTTTTGGTGGCTGCTATTCGAATCTTCTGCCATTGGACAAACAAATTTGTCATTTGCATATCACTGCTACAAGACTTATAGTGGTTCAACTCCATGGCTTAAATGTGGGTTTCGTTTTGCTGGGAATGCGTAGCCTTGAGTTGGGGACACCCAGCTCAGCCACTAACAGAAGGCAGCTTTATTCGAGTATTCGGCTCTCCACCGAAGTGTCCTATTTAGACGATGTGGCTTAATCACATTGGTGATCCATCTACCCACTCTAAGAGAGGGGTCTGTTCGAGCCTTCGAAAAGTTGAAGTGCTCCACGTTCTTAAGAAAATCATTGTGGTCTGTACATTCACAGCCAATTTCGCATCGTCTTTAACTCTTCACTGAATGGCCAGTTTCCGATAGGTTGATGAATAATTATTGCGAATTTTTTCGCGGCTTCTTTTCTCACGATATTGTTTGAATATTGAATTCGGGATTTGATAGAAATAATCTCCATGCTTTCCTTAAGAGAAATATATCTAGAAAGTCATGTTCATATACGCTCTATGCTCTATCACTCCGAGAAAGGTTGGAAAGTGGTACGGTCATAAAGTGATCTCGATGAACTTCTCGGCGATGGAATAGACAGTCAAAGCCGAACAGGAAATGGAATAGGCTTCTACGTTTGCTCTGTTCACCAATAGAATTTCCTATGGATTATCACGTTGATCGCCCGTTGAAAAATTGGCCAGCGAACAGAACTTTCGGCGAAATGGATGACTTGATGGCCGTCGTCAAGGAATGGATCGCCTCCAAGAATCGAAATTCCTTTGCCCGTAGAATCCGACTGCCTAGTAAATGGGAAGCAGTGCTTGACGTAGATGATGGTTATGTCCCGAAACAATCATTCGAGCATGTCTTTGTTAGATATTTCTTTCGTTTCTTCAAGCAAAATTTGCTGAAATATCCGCATTAATTATGCAACAACCTAATTTATATTATTGATGCAACTATTCTCGGCTCCTTCAACTTTTTGACGAGGTGGCTTAGAAGCGAATGTTCCTCAAAGTTCACTTTTTCTTCTCTGCTTGGTAAAGTTCCCGACATCCCGTCCCATCTAAGTCTTGCCCAATATCGATCCTGCTGCTGTTGTACAACTAAGAGCTTCTATGAGGTTTGGATAAGAAACAGGCGTGCAGTGAAACACATGTTTCCGGTAAAAAAGTGAAAAATCACCTTGTTACTTGTGTGTGGAAGGTATCTGATCGAATACTTTTGACTACTGAGGATGACATTCACAGACCTGGGCTTTGACTGGCATCAGTTCTCCCTGCTATTCTTAACTTTGTCTACATTAAGAGCACACTTGTATTTGTACTTTTAAGATTGTTGAGAAAACTATCGGTGAAAGTATCAGATTCTAACCTGCATCATCACTTACCAGCTTGAAATAGTAGCTGGACCAGTTCTGCAACATCAAAAGCTGCATTGCGTAGTTTTTGACGTCGCAGTTTTTGACCGTGTTAGGTGGTGTTTGTAAGTTGGAACAGGGGTCACACGAGTACCTCCTACATAGTAAACGACAACCAAGTGAGTAACTTTTGGCAGTGAGAGGGAGTCCAACTAGGACAAGCTGGTACTTTTGGTTGAACACGGCAATTAAACCGCCACAAACCCCAGTCCATCTGTTGAATTACTTTGAAACAAATCAAAAGGACAGCCCGTCTTCAGTTATTAGTCCTGTCTACACTTTGCTACTACTAACCTCTTCACTTGATATTTTGTGCACCGCTTCACCTCTCCCAAGGAAATAAGCTCAGTTCAGGGCGATTAATTCTGGTTTGCTTTTGGGTTTGAAGAGGCAGTGTGTTTGAACTGTGATTTGAGAAGGGGTAGAATTCGGAAATTCTCCAACCCCTCATCATTTTGAGCACACGTAAGCCAATAGGACTTTTCGGTGAAAGAAATGAGATCTTAGCATAGTGCGTTAGGCTTTTTTGGTAACGGCAAAAGGTGGATGTACTGTTGGATCTATTGCGCTCCATTTTCATCGTCCCATAGGAACTCACGGTTCAATTTTCAAAAGAAAGGTAGCGACTAGGAAAAACTATCCTAATTTTTTAAGAAGTAACTATGGGCCCAGCGGCTGCACAGCGCCCCTTTGAAATGTGCCCGGAAACTCCATCTCCCGGAACTAGCACGAAAAATCTGCGTAGAAGTGTGATTTGGGTGGTTTCGTCTGACCATATGCTTTGTACTGTTTTTAGGACAATGCAAGAATACAGGTTTATGCTGCGAAGGAAATGCCACATGTACCACACAAGGGACTAGTATTCGTTAGATCTCGCCACCATTATGTCTCCTTGCCCACCCACTCGCTGTCCCCTCAACTCCGACATGGCCGTCGATCACAACTTGAATGTTTTTTCGGGAAAATCAGCGCGTAATTCTACATTGTACCGATGGGGCCCATACAGAGAGAGGTGCTGATGTGAATGTGCACGTGCGAGTGGGATGTGATGACTGGCAGAGAGGAGGAATTTGTTGTGTAATGTATCTCTAGGCGGCGGTGTCCATCGATCTTCAAGCTCTCTTATGCCAGGCCGGCAATCCGATTCGTCTCTCAACCAATAGTTATCAGCCAGAAAAACTTGGCCGGGCTGGCTTGGCTGCATCCACTAACTTTTCTTCCGACGGGAAACACTCTCACTCTTTGGCGCTGATCAACTTGCTCATTATTTCTGATCATTGAGGATTGATTCGCCGCCAGGTGGGTGTCTGTAGTCGATAAATTTCTCTGGGAGAGAAATTTAACCTTAGAAGCATTCCCTCCTTGGTTCTATCGCTCACCCGTCGCTGTGATCGCTTCCTTCCGAAGTTTTTCCTCTTGTCCTTCGTGCTAATATTTATTCTCACTTTTGTTTACGTGCAAGAAAAATATTGTCTTTTCCCGTTGTTTTTTGTCACCGTTTTTGTATTCTGACATTTTTCATCGTAATTTCTTTTTTATTCGACTTTCAGTCGTTCACTACCCTCACTTGCTGAGGCGTCGTTTTGTCCATAACGTTATCGACCACTTTCTATTGAGCCGGATTGATAACCGTTTTACGAGAGAAATCTTTGTTGAGCGATGTGATGGGTGATTGATGGCATGTTTACCTTGAGAATGATTCGCTTCACACTTCAGTCATTTGTTGTTTTTTACCATTTGCCATACCATTTTACCAGCTTCGGTTCAAGGCATAGCTCAGGTTTACGACCTAACAGTTGATGGCCAAAAACAAAAGGCTAGTCACGTTTGTGGCGGTAACAGCTTCATGTGGTCCATGTAGAAGGTCATCCCTAGTACTGCGCTACATCACGTCGCTAAAGAGCTGTCTTTGAGTGGCCTGACTGCCTCTCCAATACCTCTGTGACGTCGTCCAGCTGAAGAATGACTAGCTTTTTCCGATGCCATCGCGACAATAGTTTGTGTGTATGATTGATTGCGGCGGGTCAGGGGTGCGAATCCGTCAGAGTGGTTTCACTCGGCATGTCAACGTGGCTCTACTGGCTCAGCTCGTGTTCACCTCACTGTCATTAGTCTATTATCTGAACTACCTTTCCTTACAGAATGAGCTGATCGGAGCAGTCGTGTCCGGTGCCTGTGCTGTCCTCTCCAACTGCGCGCCCACACCTTCCGATCACATAAATTAGGTGAGGATAGGAAGTGAAATGAGACTGAGACTTACTTAACCGCTCAGCCAACAAGCCTCACTTCAGCTTTCAAAAAGACGCTACATACTAAGAAAGCTTTTAGTGCTCACAGTGAAAATGTGATACCTTGAAGTTATCGTCCTTACTATAGGTTACCTCAGAAAATTCTGATCTTCATTTAAGAGCGAAAAAANAAAAAATCCAAGGTCACATTTTCAAGTGGCTCTCACATCGTTCACGAGTAAAAATTAAGGAGAGAAACTGCCATGCTGTGGCTTAAAGGGACGTCCACTCATGTAATGCAAAGAATGCAAACATTGCATGGAGACAGTCTTCCCAATCGTTCCGATTGATCATTCGAAGAAAAATCGTCTTCATATTTCATGTATATGCTTTATGTATTTTATTTTTCACAGTGGTCTTCATTTTTTAAGATTTTTATTTTGACCCCGGCAATTTTTAAAAATGAATCTCTTTGATTGCAAGGACGCCAACACTGTAGAATCGATCCCGCTGAAAACAGCGGTAGCCTTGGACCACTTCCATGAGGTGATAGAGTTAACCATGATAGTCGGCGAAAGTAAATTGTGGACCAACGCTTGGCATTCCCATTATCTTCATTCAAAGCTGCTCGAATATTAGACTGTTCCCGGGAATAATTCTCCCAATAGAGCCCACAACTTTTCGAAACTCTTCTATCCCAGCCTTTGCACACAGTTCATTGAAATATTCGGTAGCTTGCTGACCACTTCCGTACGTCACGGATACTAATGAGCTTTATGCACACCTCCATAGCCTTTGAACGGTTATTCTCATTTCCAGGCTATCAATACGCAATTTGGAGAGTGAAAATCATAAATTACTAATGGTCATATCTGTGCATAGAGTTCCTTTGCAGCAGTTGCGAGAAGTAATCTTTACTTGAATCATAGCCCAGCGGCCGTATGTCATTTCCATGACACTCAGCAGTTCGGTGGTAGAAGAGCTGAAAAGCGCTAAATGGCGCACTAATGCAATAAACCATTGCATTCTCGCCCGTGATCTTACTCGCAGCTACTCAGTCGTTATCCTCATTGTGGGAACAGATTTTTTCAGGGTTGAAAGGCACTCCGACAATGAAATTTGTATTTTGAGGCAACGTTCCTCTATCTGGCGGTAGCGGTGACAGCGGAAACGCGTCCAGCATTAAGCTTCGTTCCACGAGAATTTTCTCTTTTGCTGGACAGGCCAAGCGTGAACGAACTGATTCATGTGGGAACTTTCACATAACGGACCATAACCTTGTCGAAGTTCTTGTGACAAAACCCTTGGGGAAGGCCCTTCAGGAACTGGTCGGAGCAAGCGACAAAGCCTATTCGAAGATTGCTTTCAATCACTCTTACTTCAACTGGCGACCAACATGAAAACGATGAATAGGAATTCACTTTCACATGATATTTTATGCCATTATATGCCTGAATGGTTTCTGAGAATGTGCGTGGCCAGTATGTTGATTCAATTTGAATCCCTTTCCTTAACAGTCGTAATGTTTCATTTCCTCCGGCGGTCTAAGGAAGGATAGAAGCAGGCAATTGACATGGGCGATGCTTCATGATCATAACTTTGATTTTTTCGAGTTTCTTCCTTTTAGCATAAGCGACATCTTTCGAACTTGAACGACCACTGCCTAGGAAAAGTTCCCTCTACATAACAACAGATGCAATTTCTAATATCAATTACAATTTCAACTCATAGTTTCTCAGCAGAACACTCTTCAACACCCAGAGATAAAGGGCAAAGTATTTGGCATGAATCGGTCCCATTTCTGAAACGCTTCTCCGCTATCGGTTAAATGGGCTTGCATTCAGAATCGTAGCATCCCATGAATGCGTAAGGGGCCTACACAATGACTTGCGGTGGCCAGTCAATGAACATAGCCCTTTTATCCGTCCAGAAGAGTTTGTACCAATTAACTGACCTAAAAAGATGGAGGTCTTGGTTTTTTTGGGCGAGTATCGATCCGGAATTCGATAGCAGGATCATACGTGAGCAATAGTTTGCCATTGCTTCCAGAATTATACAAATAATATGAAACTAAAGCTCATTTCTGTGAACAGAGACAAAATTGGCCTTTGGGCGACAAATACTTTTTGATAATTGCAATTCGCTGTTTATTAGTTCTAAGCCCATGGCTTATTCAATGTACATTGAAACGTTCATAGAAGATTAGTAAGACTTTTTCGAGGATGCGCTGAAGCGCTTGCTGGCTGAGTAGAGTGTAACAGAGGGAGCATGTTCTTGAGAACCTCATTAAAATGCTGTCAAGGTTGTGTTTGGTCCAGCAGTTGGCTCCACTAATTGGCCCATAGAGTGCTGAGAGAAAAATCTTGAACAGTCGTTTGCTGTTTTCAGGTCAATGGGTGAATTTGGGAGGAGGACTATACCATATTACAGACCAATATCCATGGGACAGAGAGCCGCTAAGCACAACATGCAGGTCAGCTTTTTTACGTTCAATTTGTAAGTATAACAAGAGAAATGTACTTCTACTGGGTATGAGTTGCTGTATCGGAATTCCATACTGCAGAAATACTATAATGATCATATTGATGAGAAATCACTATTCGTGGACATCTCTGGTACACACTTCCAAGCTACTTTCCCGTCGCATAGTGGCAGTATGTAGTTGTCATTTCGAAGTCATTACAGGAAACTCTGCTTGCTTGAGCTATAAGAATCCCAGAAACTTCTGTTTGATCGTTATACTTCGCCTTTGACATGGCCTATGATTGTCGTTGGCTGAGCTCACAGTTCACATTATTTAATGTAGTTCCAGTGGTAGAAAATATAGAGGACAGATATTTGATCGATACTCGAGCAATCCACAATAATTCACCGATAAATACTAAGTTTATTAGGAGCTTGCTTCGCAGACCTCCAACTTTGGTAATTAAACTCGATTAATACGAACGACAAAGAAAATACCTACCACAATTAAAAGAAAAGGTAAGAAAAGTGCCATGCCGATGTCTTCTGCGTCCACCTTTTATATCCCCATTTGGCGCGTGATCAGTGGATCACATTCCCATCAGTTCCTTGTAGATCTTGACGATGTTGTCGTCATTATTAACCTGTCTGAAATCCTTTTTGTTTGTAAGGCGATAAAGCCTCGAACAAATCATTCGAACATCGATTCACTATAAAAACGAAATGTTGATATCCATCTTGATGCTTTCGCAGAGCAGTGGCAGTGGGTAGCCTTGGTCGTAGCACTCTTATTACCGACCAATTTATACTCAGATCCTTTTTTTTTGAGCAGTTGAAGATAACGCTTGTAGAAGCGGAAAGGTTGGAGGGAGATCGTAAATGAACGGAAGAGCGAGAAAATTCTTCACCATAAATGTTAAGAGCAGGGAGGCCAGTGAATTTTGAGAAATGACACAATAAACTCCAAAACACAACGGACCTTCCACCGGTAAGAAGGAGAACGTACTTCTTCAAAACACAAACTAGAAAAGTGATGTGGTGTTCTGTTGTGGAGAATTTGCTTTCTTAACTGTTCTCCGTTAAATCACAAATGTTCCCTCCCTCATGTTATGTAAAAGTAAACAATGTTATTTACTCCTTTGAAAAAAATTGAGGTTTTTGTGATGATTGGAGTCCTCTCAGACTTCAAGGCTTAGTCGTTGTCTATGTTTTCTTCAACTTCCCTTGACGAATTTCCTTGCTTGACGGTTGGCACATCCTGAGGTTCCAGTAGGTCACAAGATGTTTTTCAGTCAACTATAGTAACGGCCTAAGTTCAGCATTTGAAGGGGTTAAGGGGGAATTCGCTGATAGTAGCGTCTCATTAACATTCAAATTATCCGTGATTATTATCTCCGTTTCAGGCGGGCGTACGACTTTATCACCAACGACACCATGCGCAGGCGATTCATAAATGGAGGCATGCCCTCAATCGGTTGACGTCAGTTGTATTTGTTTCTTTTTTTCTTGAAATTAAGCTTAAAATGGCAGCCCTTTACTGCACTTGCATAATTTTTTTTCACTGAAAAAAGAACTGCGGGAACCCATCCATGGCTAATGGAAGGGTAAATGCTGCTGTTCCCTCGTAGATTTAGCTGAGCTCAAAAGTTGAACAAAGGAATTGCCTCACCCTCGTAAAAGCTCTGGCACGTCCCTATCGATTTCTACAACTGCCGCCATGGAGTGGAACGAGCAGAAAAAGGAACAAAACCGCTCCTGTCCGACGATTTTTGTCTCTTCCCACAGCTCCTCCAATTTCACGGGAAGGCGTGATTTTTACAGCTCCCGAGGGTTTCTCGATACTTTCTTCGCGATGGCAAAGCAGTGAATGTCACTGAAATGTGAACAGCTTCCCATCTCCAGCATGGAAACATCTTTGCTTTGATTATCCCCCTGACCAGAAGCAAACCGAATGACCTACAGCTCAAGAAATGGCTCATATCAATGACACTATTTGTAGGAGCTGAAACTGTTGTGGCCAAAGCAAGACTTCCATACTCATATTACACACCACCTAAGTAGGCTACAGTGCAAAGGCCAAATTCAAAAGAAACCTGTCCATTTAAAGATTTCTATGTGGGATGAAAGAATGCTTTAAATCTGTTATTCAATTCTTTATGATTTTTATGAATGAATTTATGAATCTGATAAATGGCTGCTGAGGGAACAACTGCGCGGTTTTATGATAGATTCTTTTTACATAAGTATGAGAAGGCTTGCAATCTCTTTACTGCCACCTCTACAAACTTCCCAAAGCAGGTCCACCCTTAATCTCATCGTTCCTATTCTCTACAAGAAACGCGAGACCTGAGAAGCACCTCTTACATGCTTTGAATCTTCCTTCCTCTCAGACCAAAACAACAGTTCAAAAGAGTTAACGAAAAAAGCTCGGTGACTTTTTAGATTTGTGCGAGTGAAAATAGATGTTAAAACCTCCTTTTCAAACAGTGTGTAGGCTTCACTTTCTAAAAATTTCAGAAATGCTGAAGATCGCTTCATCACACTTGGCTATCTCGCTCAGGCGTACTGTGATAGCGGCGAATTCGAAGCGATGCTTCACTATGCCTTACAGCAGATGGAACTCGCCAACGAACGCCACGACGAGTACATGAAGAGCGAGGCTTTCCTTAATCTTGCCAAGGCCTATGAACGATTAGCTGATTTTAGCAAAGTGAGTTGTTTTCATTGTTACGTGATCATTAGTGTATAAATAATAAAACCAGACGGGTCGCTCGGCTTACGCCGCCCCATTCCCCTCTTTAAAGAGTAGTTAGAAAATGATGTAGTTACAGATAGTGGGAAGGGGGAGGGCTCCGCTTTTATTCAACAATGAGGACCTTAGTGCGAAGAAGATGGATAGCCGACTTAAAGCTAGGATGGGGTGTGAGTCGAATATCCAATTAACACACTCGCCCCGGTGCTCCTTCCTTCCTGGAGCTCAGGTCAAAAAAGCTGTATGATCTCGGCTAACCATGAGAAACGTTCCTGAGCACAATCATGGGCTGACGTCCTTATCTGCTCTCTAGCGCTCGATGTCGAAAAAAAAGCGTAGTTCACTCATCTACATTATCACCCCCTATTTTTGTGTAGTCATACATAGCACGATGCCAGATATAAATCACAGTTTTGAAGTACCTACTTGATTCCAACTTACTCACTTCACTCCGAAGCACTCGCTCCATTCCATTAACGTAGCCACCAATTTACTGCTTTTCATATAAGAAGGAAATGATGGGCAGACCTGGATTTTCCATATCACTACCTTTATCGTAATCATCGCGTTTTGCGGACAGACAGATCGACGAACCGACACAACAAGTTACTGCTTTCCCCAGAGCGATCTCACTTCATTATGCTGACTTTGTCCATTCACATAACTGTTTTTGATTTTTCCTCAATGCTTCGTTCCATCGGATCAGAGGAGGAAAAGGGCTGCTCACTTTGCGAGCCTGTTCAACCGTGACCTTTTTACGTGCTCATTGTGATGCTGGTGGGTATGAGTTTCTTGAAGCCGCATATCCGTTTCCTGTTCCCTCCCTGACCCCTCCCCCGTTCAGAGTACTCGGAGAAAAGTGTACTCACACGTTTCCAAAAAGTATTCGGGTAGGGAATGCGTAACAGGAACAATCTCCTCTCTATGTTCTTTGGTGGCATTCATTAGCGATGAACAGTTAATAACTAATGTCAGCAGAAAAGTGAAAAGAAAGTTAAGATGTCCAGTACCGCTAGTGCTATATTCAGTGTTAGTGATGGGTATCATTTTGCTTTAATTGTAAGAGGGGTGAAAGGAAGTCAGGGCGTCGCCGTAGATCCCCCTCATATCACACTGGATCCAAAAAAGGAAGCCTCCGACGGTTGAAAGATTGACTGTCCTAATGTGCTCTACGGAGGGTAGTAGTGGAACCAGAAGTGGTTATCATCTTTTTTTTACAACCCCCAGTTGAAGCTTAGCGCTAGAATGCTCTTCATTTCGAATGGAAGTCGGATGAGTGTAAATCCCAAAAGTAAACTGCCAGCAACACATCCAATTCCAAACTGGTTAAGGCACTGAGCTATGGTAAGGCCAGTCTTCAGCATCCAAGCATGGATCCTCGCACTCCTGGATATGCTCATCTAGGTGGGTCGCACAGTAATTCTCAGATTTGCAACTTGCACTTATCAGTGTTTACTTTTTCAGCGATCGCTTGTGCACACCTCGGTTTCAGTCAGTTCCAAAACTGCCTAGAAGCGTTTGAGCAGGCCATGAACGTGGCAAACGAGACCGGAGATAAACTGCTCGAGTTGCAGATCTGCGTTGGTCTCGGTTCTCTCTTCACTTTGTTGCGGTGAGCATTGGCATCCTTTCGTTTCTTTTTGCCAACTATGCCGTCCTTCCAGAGATCTATCGAAAGCGCTGATTTTTTTGCGGAACGCTATGGCCATAATTCAATCGGTCACCGTCGACGACGTGCACACGAAATATCGGTAAGACTTTCCTACATCATTTATTTCCCACTCATCAGATCGGATGTGAAGAGAGCCCTTAAGTGCAAAACGAAAGGCCGACAGCCGCAACAACAGACACATAAAAACACTTCTAATTAGTCATTTTGATTGAGAACAAGTGTTGTACCGAACAGGCCCGGAGATTAGTTAGAATCAGTCATGAGGAATTGAAGGCACTTTCAGATGTACGATACTTTATCATTTATCGGTCGCTCTGCGGATGAGAGGATCTCTAGTGGAGGCGAAAGAAGCCTGTGATGTAAGTTTCGCTCCGCCCAGATGCATAATGCCTCCAGAAAGGCTTGACTATTCAGGAAGCCTTACAGCTAGCATCCGAAACGGGTAATCGAGCACTGCATGCTAGGTGCATGTGTAGTCTAGCTGATATCTACAGGGAACTAGGGGAATCAGAAGCGAAGGAGACTCTAACGGTTAGTGGATTTGTCCATTCATGTACTCGTTTACTCTTGAGGTACTCAATAAGATAAGTGTTTGAGCTATTTGCTAATGAACAAAGTTTCGGCATTTCTTCAACGCGGCGCTACTTACTTCTTATACACCCTACTTGTAACAAGATCAGAGAAATATATCTTTCTTAGTTGTACTCACGAATGCCGCTCAGTGAGAATTTGCTTTAGATGAACAATCTAAGAAAACGATGGCTGCATGGCGTGACCGGTGGCGGCGGATAGGGAAATAAGTCGTGGGCCAAAGTCAGAGGTACTCGCCCAGAGAAGCAAGTAGATTCAAGGGATGGACCCTGGTTCTCCCGTGTTGAGTCAATTTAAACCTTCTGCTTCATCGCACATGGCAGTACGTTTCATAGGTGTAAGGTCATCCTCGTACCTTACAGGATAAACAACTGCGCCACATATCTTTCTGGCACCACCATTACATTTAATCACCTTGAATAACCCCCTTATATCTGCTTTGTTTTGCTTTTTAACATTTAAAAAGTTTACCTTCGATTTTTTGCCTTTTCATATGTATAGGATCACCCCCGACATCACGAAGGTCTCGAAAGCCAGCGCAGCGAGGTTTGCAGTTGGAGGGATCTGTATAGGAAGGAATATGTCGCAAATATGTTTTGATGAAATATGCGCTTTGCCTCGAGGAGGTCATCTTTCTTTGCAAGAAAAAGCGCAAAATCGAAACATTTGTGTCACAGGGTTCAATACGAGGGCAATTAGGGGAGAATCATGAGATCCCTCAGCCCCGTTAAAAGATATTAGAAGACTGCAGAGCCCCCACGAGAACAGGATACCCGCGCAATCTAACCAAGAACGACGAGGAGATTGCTAAGAGCTATTTCGAACAGAACCTTGTCGTTGAATCAGGTTCGATCGGAGTTGGGTCTCTCGGTGTCCAAAACTACTGAATGGAGAGCCGTGAAAAAGAGCAGCAGCACTGTCAGGGCAGCAATGAAGAGGGCTCTGAGGCTTACCGATCACCATAGAAAAACACTAATTGAATTTGCGAAGTTGAATTGGGAATGAGGACGAAGGTCAGCCTGTATTACCGATTAGTCGGTGATTACCGGGACGTCACTTGATACAAATGGAGTTGCCTTTCTCACCGTTGGCAAAGATCTGACGGTGACGTTTACCTTAAACTGCTGAACTGTCATCTNCTTATCAAGAACCACATAAAAGCTGCATCAGCATTTTGCATTACAGTTCAATAGTATTTTCTTTGTCTCTTGCTTTTTCTCGCGAATCTCCGCCACACATATGTGAGCATCTGGCCATGTACCGTACTCCAAGTCACGAAGTGTTTGACAGCTTGAATCGATCTGTCAAACCTATTCATCTGCACCTCTCCTTTCTTTATTCTCCCTTCAAGCGAGCGTACTACCATTCAGTGCAGCTGGCAGTCTCACTCATTTTCAATTAAAATGCCTAGGGAGTGGCCTACCACTGCGCTACTCACTTGTTCCCATCTCTCACCGCTAGGTTGATAATGTCCTCGAACTTCCTTGAAATAAATTATTTGCGTGGAGGTTTTGCAAAATTGCAAACTTGTAGCAATCTTTAGCATTAATACATTTTGTACGAGAACAGCGTACACAGTTCGAATATGCCGAGGAGATTAAGCGTAGAAGCATAGAATAATGTACCTATCGTTTAGAAATCATGGGCTCGATACGAGGAAGCGTATCGAGTACTGCGAGCATCACAGGACCGCATGGGTGAGGTGCTGGTGCTGGCGAGTATGGCGAAAAGTGCATCCGAGAGCCGGTCGCACTATACAGGACAGTGCGAATGTCAGGCAATTCAACTGAACAAGAAGTGCCTGGACATCGCCAGAATGCTCGGAAGCAAGGTTTGACTTATTGATCGAAATTTTCATTATAAAAACTACACTCTCCCACACCTTGAATGACACCTTCCCAAGCCCCTCATTCCAAAGTGTTTGCGTGAGCTCTTGAAAAACTTTTGCTTGCCTCGAACTATGAGCTAGAAAAAAATTACAGTTCAGGTAAGCGAGTATGATGTTTCGGATATCGGTTGAACCCAATAGTTTGATGTGGAAGGAGATTTGATCATTCACTTTATCAAGTTCGACATCGCTATTACAGTAGTGTGGTAATACGAGGTGAATATGACGTCGTAGGGAAAGTGGTCGAAAGGTTCAATCTGACAAAGGCTAATTCAGTGACCCCTTGTTTGTCCAGCAGCTAACCTCTACGAATTTTTTAAATGTCAACTTCAACAGAAATAATCCGAGAAGGCTCCGTTTTATTATGCTCTCTGGTGTCAAGGAACTCGTGATGTACTATCTTAAATTTTCAGCACGTCATGCTAAAGTGTCATTCCCGCCTCGCCGAGCTGTACTCACAGCTGAATGATGAGGATAGCGAGGAGGTTGCACGAAGAGCCGCCAGCCAACTCACTCAAGAAATGGAACTCTTCTGCAATTTTTGCGGACAAAGGTGACTCAATCCAATGATCTACCACTATTTATTGACAATGTCCTCATACCGTGGTATGCTACGTGTTTGCGACGAGAATTACAATGAGGATACATTCAAGAATTTACGATAACTTTGAGTACCTAGTTTTTGACGAATGATGGAAGTGCTAGGTCAGAGTAGTGCAAAAAAGGTGAAGAAATTGGCGTATTTGATGGAATACAGGGCAGGACTCCAAAAAAGAACAATAAAGTTAGGGATCAGGGAAGAATGTGATGACAGGAGTTGCATGAAAGCGGTATTTGGACGAGTTGTTCGAATGCGCATATCATCCCATACATACAGTTGGCTGCAGTAAGCTGCCTGCATGCACGGTGTGGGTCCTGGTGCGAATGGTGCAACTTCACAGCTTTAACAAGATCTCATTTATCTTGATTGTGTATGTTGTGAAGAACGTTTTTGTCGTTTCCGCGCACGAGCTATTTGAATTGAAGTTTTGGCAGCTGTCAAATTAGACCAATCGACATATTGTGCTCATTAGGTTAGCTTTAAGTTGCTCTTTCTATCAGAGCACTTTTCTCAAAACCGCGTAACGCTTTTGGAATCTTTAAGAAATTTTTCTCGGGATGTAGAAGGACGCTTTTGGAATGGTTCTACTCAATGTGTTCAGGCCCGATCTAACTACGAAGAAGGCAGTCATAAACATCAACGTTGCATGGGGCACGGACACTGCATTGGGACGAAATGCATCCTCTTTGGTTTCATGGGTTTAAAAATGGTGACGAGCAACTGGAAAGCCAATAGCGAGTTGATCGTCCATCGTTGGTTGATCACGATGCTTCGCTAAGAGCAGTTGCAGAAGATCGACGCCAACCTTTGATACAGATTGCCAAGTATATGGGGGTTTCATTTACAGCCGTAGTTGACCACCTCAAGTACTTGAGTGTTAAAGAAATTGGACAAGTTGATCGCACACCAGCGCACAGAGCAGCAGCAAATGAAGCGCTTAGAAATTTCAAGTTCTTTGTTAAGAAGAAATGATATTGAGCCATTCCTTTGTCGTATTGTAACGTTTGATGAAAAATGGGTCGTATATGACAACAGGAAACGTACTGTCAGATGTAGATGAGCCTCCAAAAACTTTTCCCAAGGCAATCTCATAAGTCAAGAAGACAATGATTGCAGTTTGGTGGTCTAGCCATGGATTAATCCACTACTCGTTACATCGGCCGATCAAATCATTACCGCATGGTCCTACTGTGATCAAATTCACGAGATGTACACTCAACTAAAGCGAATGCAGCCAACATCAGTGAATCGCCTGCTTTTGCACGACGGTGGCCAACCGCATGTGCCACAAATCGTCTTCCAGGAATTGAACGAACTACGGATCGAATCTCTCCTTAATTCACCTTACTCGTCGGACCTTCCACCAACTGACTTCCATTCGTTCGAAGATTTGGACAAGAAAATCGACACAGCGTGGATGCTGTTCTTCTCAAATTCTTGGAATCCAGATCGCCAGGCTTTTATAGGATTGGAAAAAGGAAATTTATACGCTTGGTGAAGGTATGTAGAATCGACTGGGACTTACTTCAAATAAAATGTTCACTTCGGGATGAGTTATGATTTTTTAAAAATTAGCTGTTAAAACGGCAAGCACTTTCCTTACAACATAATACGTTGTCGAAGCCAATTCTATGGCCTTTATTACGCCCTGTTCCATAGTTTTCGATCGAACCGACAGCGTTTTTTGTGCTATATTCAGAAATCGCAGGTTCGTGACAAAGAGCAATTTCAGGAATCATTTTCATCGTGAACCGTGCCTTTAATGCTCCCTGTTCAGGTACGGTATGAAAGACGAGAGCCTCCAAGCGCTGAGATGTTCGCACGTGTTTCACGAACGGTGAGTCTCCGATTGGATATGACCTCAAAATGAAATTGGAATTGAAATAGCAGGTGTCTTCACACATTCCTTCTCGAACGGGAGGACCAGACATGCCCGAAATGTCGCTGCCGAGCCGTCCTCTCCGATAACATTTCCATGAGAACGCCAAGCATTTGCTCCACGGTTGATGCACAAACGCCCAGTAGTTAGTTGTCATTTTCAAAATCATTACGAAAGTCGAGTAGGAGTCTTCATTCAGTGTAGTATAGCTCATGGCTTTGGTCAGCTGAAGGATCCCTCCCGCAAAGCTCAACACTCTCTTCCCATCCAATTTCCCCACTACACAAAATCCAGGGTACATCAGAATTGGCATAGAAGACGGGATGGGTTAAATAGCTTCTGAAGCAGCAAGGATCATTCAAGCAGAGACTCTCTTCCAAGTCTATAGCTGAAGAGCGTCTCTGGACTATATGGAAGCTTAGAAAAATGCATTAAAATGCTGAGTGTACTTTTAGTACCCTCAATCCTTCATGAACCACTTTCAAATTTGAAGTTACTACCTCTCACCCACATCACAACCACTCAGTCGTTTGCAGCCTGTACTGATCATAGAATTGATGATAATGGCGAGCATGGAAGCAGTCCAATTACAGACGTAGGCAACAGCGTATCAGTTGTCAGATATGAGGGTAGGTTCACCCTCACACCGCTATGTGCCAACCTCAACCAGAGTCGAAGTGGTGCTTGACCTATACAATTTATCGTGAAGAACTGCCGATGTTTTATCCTGTGCTCTCTACGTTTATTGGAACGTTTGAGAACTATCTGCCAAGAATCGGGCGTTACCCTAGATTTTTTTGAAACGTTCTGAAGGTTTTTATGAAATTGCTTCGCAATGACACAACCATTTATGTGAACACAGCATACCCGGCTCCCTCTTACTTATTACTGAAGGCTCTGATGACCGAATTATCTTCCCATTTTCACCCTACCTTCTGAGCAGACTCGAATCCTGCCACTCCCCTGTTGACACACATCGAAACTTGTGTCGCATGTTTGGACTCGAGACCACTGTTAGCCGGTTGTGGAACACCTTATTCTAACGCTTTAAAGCCGAAACAATAGGTCCGACCTGGTGAAGAGACTATATAGGACATCATGAATTTTGAGCTTTGTTATGCGCATACAACTGAGTGAGAAATGTTCTATCTTAGTGCTTCTAGGGCTTCTATGAGAACTCCCAGAACGTTCCAGAAAGACAACTAGGTTGCGGAGTTTTCGGCAGATATTTTCCGAATATCCTCACGAAAGTGATGACCTCTAGTACCCAGGCCTACAGACGCTGAAGTTTAGGCCGTCAAAATTGCATGAGTTTACTATGCTATCTCTTGCATAACCTAAGTTGCTGAATTAGCAGTTCTTCAGCAGAATAGGAGAGGTTATGATTGCACTACAACACAAAACGCTGTTAAGCTCCAGCTTACAGTGGAGAAATACACGTCTATGTAATGATCTATTCCGAATGAGCACTATTTTTTAAATAGCAAGTGCCCAACTTTCGAGCATCTTCTTTACAGTAAACACCCCAGCTGGCACTGGGCTTTCCGTATAACTCTCCTTTTCGTAGTCGCGAAAATCCAATGGGCAGACAAATCTGCATGCCGTGAGCAACAAACCGAAAAAGGGCGCACGGAGTTGTGGGACTATAAGTATTCAAGGAGGATACGGATGGCTTTGTAGACCTGCTCGTAGCTATATATTGGATTCGTCGAAGAGCTGACAGTATGACACGTCGCCCATTCCTGCCAGCTTCATGGTGAAGGAAATGTTGAACTTGCGCGAAACTCTTCACAAGCTTACGGCTTCGACAAACTCGACGCTGTATTGTTGACACTGCTTCCATAGCCTGCCCTTACCTTTTCGGTAAGGCTTTCCGCCCATGATACGGAAACCTCGAAAGATTCGTCTCGGTTCTTACGATTCACTCCGTCCTTCCTCCTTCTGTAAAGGATCTACTTATGAGGTTTTCTAACTACGAGCGTTGGTCCGTAGCATAACTGAAAGGGAACTGGCCCTAAGGCAATTGAATCTAAGAGCAGTAGTCTTACTAGTACGGAGGTGGTGACCGCATCGTGAAAATTAATGTCCTACGGGTCATGCCCCGCTACAGCACGCAGCACCAGCGGAGCGACTTGAGTTTGCTCCCAACTTGCTTTATGTGATCACAACAGTTATTACTTTTTGTGAAACCTGCACATCGTATAATTGGACTCTTGGGAGGTCTTTTTGAGCTTCGCTTTGATATGATCTGTTTTACTGAAACCATATTCAGAAACATCGAGTTACTACTTAGACCACGTAGAATACTGATTAAGGAAGGGAAATCGGTTGCTTCTTGTCTTTAGCTTTGAACAACCCCAAACGGGAAGCTATATCGGAATAGAAAAAAAGGCTTTCATGTTTTGGAAAGGTTCGTAAGAGGGAAAGCGAATGAAACTGCTCTCATCGAAGGAGACGTTCTTCAGAAGCGCTGCTCATACATGATGACTTTCTTCGGATTTTTTCGCAAAATCGTGTAGATCCCTATGTAGCTTAGTATCTAGGGTGAGGTGATATATGCACTGCCAATAGGCGAATAATCACGTGCTCAGCCCGGGGATTGAATCCTGGACTGGTATCAACCCAGGTCAACCAATCCTCAAATTCCTCCCATACAGGATACTTGTTCGGGATTCGTCTGCCGAGATAAAAGCACTATTCGTTCATCGACTACCCATCGCAATTCATTGTGTAGGACACATACGCATTCAAAGGGCCGCCACTGCTCTGTGAGTCGAATGCGATGCGCATCCCAAAATGGAATCGGTCAGCTCCGGTAAAATTTACCCTTTATTATTCATACACTACACTGTAAAATAAAATTCTAACAATCAGTCATGGTGGGTACTAAATTTGGCAAGTGAGGTAAGATGTGGGGCAAGGGTTTTCCTTCTGACAATGAGTGATTGTTGTTAGTCACCACTGGCCTTATTCGTCAGATGACTGAATCCGAGCAGGTTCAGTTGCAGGATTGATTTGAATATTTCCTTTTCTGATAGTTATTTTGTTATTGCTTCATTTTCTCAGACGCTTTGAAGGCAACCCAACTATTTCCAGCTTCACAACTGCCACCCACCCTCTCCGGTGCAGTGCGGACTCCTTTGATTGCAGCAGCTGCTGAGCTTGGAGATACACGACCACAGTCTACGCTAAGCCGAGCAGTACCAAGGTAAGCTGAGAAAAACGTATTCCTCTACATTGGGTTCACACGCCTCATCGGAACCCACTCAGTGCTGATTGGCGAGTGTTTGAAATGTTTTCTCGCACTGAAGGCACAGTTCACGATAATAATGGTTTCTGAGATTCCCCCACAGGATGGATTTGAGGCCCCTGGGTATACCAAATCTGGCACAATTAGGTCGGAGAATCGCTCAGTTAGGGTGTCATAAAAGCTCAAAGATTGGCCAGTGTGCATCCTCTGACGAGTTTCACAGGCATTGTAGAGACTGCACCGATCACAAGGGAATCCATGTAGGAAGTTCAAACAACTTATCATGATCCGTAGCGACAGTGAAAGACAGTTCTGCACAGTTCTGGCTTATGTAGTCAGCTCTTTGTGCAATTGCAATAACTGAAATCTCGTCCGAATACCTCTTCCATGTTATTTTCGACACGGCAATCTCGTCCAAGCTCTACTTTCCCTACTTTTGAGGAGCCATATTTTTCTAGAAATCGGCGAATTCTTTCGCTTCCTTCACTACCGATGAACTATTCCCAATCTATGCTTCCGCTTTTTGAATAAAAACGGGCACCTCAAAATTATCGTGAACTGTGCCTTTAATGCAGGAGTGGCTACTTACATATTGATCTGGCTCAGGAAGTAGCCAAGAAGATGCAGCCAAGAAAAAGACCGATGGAAACATAGTTAGGGGAGGCGCTACACATTTTCACGTCCTTTCCTGCCTTCTCTCAGGGATCCTATCCCACTGAGCAATTTCTCTTCCATTCCACCTTTTTGTGCGAGGTTAGCATCGTACTCATCGCTGCGAGTTTGAAAATAGCCGCTCTATACATCTCTGCTCTCCAGGCTTGAGCGATAGTACGCAACTTTTCTTACCGCATTTTCCTAGCTTCAAGGCAACCCCATAACTCCCATTGTATGGTTGAATTAGGATATCCCGAAATGGTGAACAATACTCTTAAAAGTGAGATTGCGGAGGGGAAAAGTTCCTAGGTGAACTAGCTTTCTCTCTGACAAATGTAGCAGCTAAAACTGTAGTTAAAGGCACAGATCACCATAATTTTGAGGTGCCCGTTTTTATTCAAAAAGCGGAAGCATATATTGGGAATAGTTCATCGGTAGTGAAGGAAGCGAAAGAATTCGCCGATTTCTAGAAAAATATGGCTCCTCAAAAGTAGGGAAAGTAGAGCTTGGACGAGAGTGCCGTGACGAAAATAACATGGAAGAGGTATTCGGACGAGATTTCAGTTATTGCAATTGCACAAAGAGCTGACTACATAAGCCAGAACTGTGCAGAACTGTCTTTCACTGTCGCTACGGATCATGATAAGTTGTTTGAACTTCCTACATGGATTCCCTTGTGATCGGTGCAGCCTCTACAGTGCCGGTGGAACTCGTCCGAGGATACACACGGGCCAATCTTTCAGCGTTTANAACTCCCTAACTAGGCCGTTTTTCGACCTAATAGTGCCAGATATGGTATGCGTAGGAGCCTCAAATTCATCCCGTGCGGGAATCTCAGGAGCCATTTTTATCGTGAACTGTGCTTCTAAGTAAGAAAGTACATATAAGTTGATGATTTGATTCGGATTCATTGGGAGAAATTTTATCCAGATATGTTTTAAATCGCGCTCCTACCTATCTGAATTGCATGTTCAGGCAAGCGGAGAGAGACATCGACCGACTAGATCGAGCTCTCGACCGCATGGAGAGCAGGAATGATACAGGTACGCTGAAGAAGACTAAACCTCCACCACCGCCGCGGAAGCCGTGCTGCTCCAAGGTCAGTTCCCCTAACAACAAGGTCTTTTCAACAACTCCCGGCTTTATTTAGGATGGCTTACCCCCATCGTCCGTAGTGTCGTTACCGCCACCGATGCCACTGTCGGAGAGCGGGCCACTCGTCATCTCACGAGCGCCCACAATCACTGATGTCTAGAGTAGTAAGCATGAACACAGCCGTGAAGCTACCTTCTCTCAGACGAGTATCAGTGCTAAATTTCTCTGATCTTTATTTTCGTCTCTGACCAAATTGCACAAGTGTCTCCCTGAACCCGATGCAGCGATCACGTTTAGGCGAACATTGTTGTGATATGATATATCGAGTCACTGCCTTGTGCTCATCCCCGTGTTCCTCGCACTTTCATGCTCCCATCCTCCTCTACCTTGTCGTGTCGCTAAACTTCCCCCTTTTTCGAAGTCGAGTCATCGAATACGCTTTTTATCAATTGTGTAGCTCTCACCCCCTTTAGCTGCTCGTTGGCGCATCTCTTCTTTTTCACTTTTCTTTAAGAACTGTTAAGTGTTGATGCTCAGTTGTTTGTTTTTGTATACGGTCGGATCTTTGCCGTCTCACACGCTTAGGCATTGATGATGAGAACTCGAAGAACAAATCAATTGTTAACGAAACGTCTTGTTTGCTATAAGTCGTCTTAGAAAGGGCTTTTAAAAAACCTCAAAATATCAAAATTAACTGATTCTTTTCATATGTCATGATCTCAGCTTTCAATCTGCTAAATAAATTATTTATGGTTTTTCTTAGTATGAACTGCAGGGAACGAAATGTGGGTGGATTTTTAAAAGCCGTGGCACTGTCCCCAACGTGGTGCTGCCACTGACTCAAAGTAAGCCTGATCACTTATATCAGGGCCCACCGTGTGTATTCACTATGCCAAATAACAGGAACAAGGAAGATTGGAGCCCGAAGAAGCTCGGCAATGGAAGATAAGGTCTCATGAGAGAACTGCGGAAATCCCAAAATCACAACAAATCCATTCAAAGGCAGACTCCACGATAAAAATGGTCTCTATTTCCCCATAAGATGAATTCGAGGCTCCTCGTATACCATACCTGGCGCAAGTAGATCGGAAAACGGCCTAGTTAAGGAGGTAGAGAGGCTCAAAGATTGCACCGTGCGTATCCGCGGACGAGTTTCACCGGATACGATTCAAACATTCAAACAACTTGTCATTACCCTAGCGACAGTAAAAGGCAGTCTTGTTTATGTAGTTCAGGATTAGTGTAGTCAGCTCTTTGCGCAACTGCAACGACTGAAATCTCGTCCGAATACCCCTTCAATGGTATTTCCGTCATGGTATTCTCGTCCAACCTCTATTTTCCCTACTTTTGAAAAGCCATGTTTTCCTCGAAATCGAACTTTTTTGCTTTCTTCACAACCTATGAACTATTCCCAATCTAAACTTCTGCTCTCCGAACAAAAACGAGTACCTCAAGACTATCGTGAACTTTGCCTTTGAATAAGTGGTACTCTCCAAAGGAAGGAACTGAAGACTATCTGAGTGCTTCACGAGTGGATCAATGCACTCCCGAATTGAAGGCGAAGGTAATTGGCAGAGACAGGAAACCAGAGAAACAAGACGAACCGACGAACAAGAAAATGCCATGCTACATATGAAGTTCGTATATGCAGTAGCCCATGCATCCTACAAAGTCGTTCTTCAAAATCTTAGCTTGGAAGCTCCTTGGCGTCTTCCGTAGTTTAATAGCTTCAAGCCAGCCGAACTCCAATACTTCCCCACTAATTTGTGCAGCATAACCAAAGCCTCAACAGTCCTCGGCTCATTAGGAATCTCTACAATTGAATTTTCTCCTTTGTAATGTGAATTTTGATGGCTTTTACCCGGGTCCGGGAGCTTCTCCCTTGCCACGACGTCGCACACGCCGCACCCGCCGCGTATCGCAGGTATGCGATGGAAGATTGGAGCGCGCAACTTGTGAGGTAGGGAGTCCTCTAATTATTTGAATTGGTTGACCGCCTTCTTCAATTTCAATGCAGACTTGGTTGTCGCTTACATAGGAGGAGTCATTCTAACTAATCAAGTCTAATAAACATGAAAACGAAAAAGATACAGATGAAAAAACGGTCAAATCCAATAAAAAAGCAAGGCAATCAACGAAAAATATCGCGTCGTATCGATTGGCGGGGAGGCAGGGGGAGTACGGTAGTTGCAGTGACATTTGCCGCATGCCGCAAGGGAGAATGCCGCAATCGGGGAGAAGTTCCGTTACCCTTCAAAACCCTAATTGATGCAGAACGTCAGAGCAGACGGACTGCTATCACATCATTACAACACGCCAAATATTCTTGACCGTGCTCATATGGGCTATTAAGAAATATTGATGGGATTACTTGCTAATTGTTGAAAGTTCCGAGAACACGTTGGTGCGCAGCACCTTTGGAGCGACGAGAGCGAACCGGTTATAGACCAATCAAGTCGAATTCCTTTTCACAGTCGATTTACCCTCCGCCATCATAATCATTACGTGCCAATTCTCCGAAAAGGCACAACTTCAACCCAACCCATGCTCTAACCTATCATTGTCTACTCATGTTTTCCGACTTTTTGTTGGTGCCACTATCACTAATTTCATTTTGTAGAACCAGTACTGAGAGATGACTTATGAATAGCACGGAGGCATGACAACTTCTTTGTGTGCCAAAAATGAATAAACCTCTAACAGAAATAACAATCTCCTTCAAAACTCGTCATGCTTTTTTCTTTATCTAAAGTGGAAATAATTTTTCCCAACTCTTATATCTCCGTTTTTTTTTTGATAAAAATGCACTTTAGTGCAACATTGATGGCGTACATGACTTTGTATTTTCTCTGTCAAGTGACAGTGAAGAATGCCGATCAATTGAATTGTGTTTTAGCAGTGTTTTCCGGAACATACATAGTTCCATCGGTATTCTTCACACTGTTTTTTTTTTGGGCGCCGTGATTCAGCCTTTGTATTTTCTTCTTTGCTATAACTGGTAGCGTTATCCTGATAGGAGAGCGCTCTTCGGGAAGCCAGCTCTCAAACTAACTCTCAAAAACAGTCAAAGTATGGAGACCCAGCTGACTCCACAGCATTTAGTGAGCGCCGTTTTAAATATAAAAGGAGAGTTTCAGATGCTTGTTTTTTGTTTTTTGATGTTAACTTTCCTTCTTCCTTTCTGCTGCTATCATGTTGGTCAAATTGTCTGGACATCACCCTCGCACCAAATCCGATCTGTCACCATCTTTTCAGGATACTCAGGTTACTACAAACCGTAATCGATGCAATATGTGAACTTCAGAAAACAGTTTTCCTAATTGCTTTCTTTTTTTTCTCTATTTTCTTTTTTTCCTAGTCGGTGCTGCCTTCAATCACCATCGGTTGATATTTGTGAAAAGTCAACAAGAGCCCAATTACTGTGAGCCAGTTTGGAGAAAGCAAGATTTCCGACTTTACTCAGGTTTCAAGGTTCCGACAAGGAGAAAAATAGGAGCTTTGTGCGGTTGAAACTTATCAACTCAGTTGTCGATCACAAGCACATCTTAGACATCTGAGCGTCACCGCGATGGTATTAAAGGCATGGTTCACGATAAAAAAGGAATTTTCCCTTCAGGAATACTCAGCGCCCCTCATGGGTGGTAGAAGGGACCCTCTCGCTCCCACAATCTCGGCGCCTAGATCATAGTGGAAGCCCTGTTGCTGCCGTAATTGACTTTCCCGCCTCTCCATCATGTCACGTTAAACGAGTATCGACGCAATACAGATTATTATTGTTCTTTCTAAGACCCACACACAATCAGCTGACCGCCGAGTGGTGAGGCGATGTTTTCTCCCATTCTTTTTTTCTCTGCCGCGACCCCTTATTTAATTTGCTATCCCAAGGGGCTGAAAAAGGTGAGTTATTTTTGCTGTGACTAGGGTTTTTCTGTTTACTTATGCTTATAAGTTAATGAATTTTTGCCTACTGTAGTCAGTTATTTGCACCAGGACCCACACTTACGCAACCACGCACTGTGTGTAGCTCGTCCAAACACCCCACTCTTCTTCATTTTTCTGGTCTCATTCTCGTCCAGCCCCCTTTCTAACAGTTTTTCGAAGCCTTTTCCACTTTGGAAACACCTAATCACGCAGTTTCTTTGCCTTCATCGCACTATTTTCGATCCCGTGTTTCATTTTTCATCATAATCTGGATTACCCAAAATTATCGTGAACTGTGCCTTTAAGTGCAGGTAGTTGCTATTCGTACCGCCAGTATATTGGCTCCCTCTCTATCTCTTTTTCGTGCTTTTCGTTAACAACGCATCGTCATAGTAAACCGCCATTGTAAACACATCATGAATCACTAATACGTTAACTTGTACGACGGGGATAAGAATTTAGGTCAGTAACTTTTTTCGCCTAATCGTTTTGAGTTTTGCTCTGCCGTCCTAATCTTTCATTTCTCTGAAATATGGTGCCAGTATAAAGGAACAATGTAATTGTATAACTTTCGAGTTTGCTCTGCCTTGCTTTTATTTTATTCCTTCATATTTTTGGGTGTAAAGTTTATTGGAGCAAGAAGTTCTGGAAGTTGTATTTCCTCTTTGGTTCGGTCTTCTGGATCCAAAATTTATACAAATTAGTTTTACATGAAAGGGATCACAAGAAAGGCTGTGAACTGACTTTTCCCAACAAAACGGAGGGAAAACAGGTCTGCACCAACGATCACCCATAAAATCACATCGAAAGGGTCCATACCCCAAGCATGATGGTGAAGCACGGTAGTAACAGGTAGTAACTAACAGAATCTGAAATGAGATCTTTCAGATTCAAACGTGATCGTTGCGGTGAAGGGCTAGACTAAACTTCGTCAACAACCGCCACAGTTTTGTTTATCTTGTCGTATATTCATTACGCAATAGCTACTATGTACGTTTGAAGACACAACTCACGATAATTTTGGGAATTCCAGATTATAACGAAAAATGGAAGATAAGATGGAAAATACATAGTGCCATGGAGGCGAAGGAACTGCGTGAATCGGTGTTTTCAAAGTGAAAAAGGCTTCGAAAAATCGTTAAAAGGAGGCTGGACGAGAGTTGTGCCAGAAAAATGATGAAGAGTGGGGCATTTGGACGAGCTATATAATGTGGGTCATTGCGTACACGTGGATCCTGCTGCAAATAACTGACTACGGTAAACAAAAATTCATTCACTTACAAGCATAAGTAAACAAAATAACCTAGCAACAGCTAAAATAGTTCACCTTCAGCTGGGGTAGGAAATTATATAAGGGATCGCGGCAGCGAAATTATTATTAGAGGAAAAAAGAGCGGGAGAAAAACATCGCCTCATCACTTGGCGATCAGCTGATTGTGTGTGGGCCCTGCAAGAATAATCGCAATCTGTATTGCCTCGACACTGGTCTGACGTGACATCGATCGAGGGGCGGGGAGGCCGCGCGAGTCGGGAACAGGACTTCTACTGTACCCTAACCGTCGAGTTTTTGGGCGCTAGAGGGTCCTTTCTATAACCCTTGACGGCCACTGAGTATTCCTAAGGGAAGAACTCAGTAACCATTCTTATCGTGAACCCTTCCTTTAAGGGAGACACATAAAACAATTCAAGGGTGTATCCCGAGGAGCTAACTTCAGCCCTCTAGCAAAAAATCTTACCCTATCGAACGGGATTCCAGTTAAGCATTGTCATGTACGTGGATGACGTTTTAGTTAGATATAATTAGAATGAAAAAATGTAGGTCTGTTGCTGAACGTAGTTCAATCCACAGTAGTCCAGCAACTTAAGAAAACTCACAATTTAGAAAAAACTCGGGATTAGCTAGATTGGGTCATTAATATACATTGATAATGTAGGTACTAAACTCTACGACAAGACGGAGAGTTTTAATTTTAGAGTTCACAGGTATTCACACTTTGTATCCATATATCTATAAAAAGGGATCGTTCATTTGTGCAGAAACACTGGGAATCGCCCGCACGTATAATCAGTGGGAATT
>UZAF01016836.1:41197-63008 GCA_900617895.1 Haemonchus placei
TTGAAAAAGGCGCGCAAACAATATCGCGCTCCAATGCCAGAGAAACAGAAGACAAAGGGTTATGTCGTTTTCCCTTCCATCGCGCCGCCCATTCGACGCGGTTTGCGAGCT
The DNA here is from genome assembly GCA_900617895.1 of Haemonchus placei. NCBI lineage: Eukaryota > Metazoa > Nematoda > Chromadorea > Rhabditida > Trichostrongylidae > Haemonchus > Haemonchus placei. Next base: position 41,309 of record UZAF01016836.1, read on the forward strand.
GGACAGCTCGTAGCTGATCGAGCAACTCACTAACCATCCAGGTGATAGAAGCCCGATCGATGACCCTACACTGATAGGCAGAATACAAGCACGTCCACAAGGAGGCGTCTAATAGTAGTGGCTTATCGATCGAGCTTGATGGGCAGTGGGTTACCCAATCACCGGGCGAGTTGTCCAACCCGCAAGCCGCGTTGAATGGGCAGCGCGATGGGAGGGATCGCGCCAAACGACCGCCTTCCGAAGGCAAATAACTAGGACCGCCATGCAACCGCACGCGAGTGGCGGAGGATGCTCTCTGATACCTTCCGCTCTGTAGCACTACTCAGAAATCGAATTTATAGGGAGCACAAGGTTTCGTCAGCATCCATTAACGAAGTGGGTCAGACATTTCATACGCGGATTATATATTTCATTTTTCAGGTCAAAAGCAAAGAGACGACAGCACAGGTTAGCTTACTTTTCTTCTTTCTTCCTACCAACAAATTCTTAATAGCTATCGTTATCGCTATGTATAACTAACCAATTGGGCTACTCACATTAACGCGTGCTTCACGTGGCCACAACCGCTCATCTACGGTGGAGTCATTTAGCGGAATGTAGGACTTATCGGAATTAGATAGTTCCTTCCAAAATTTAACGCTGTACCGCTTTGTGGGCATCCCGGCGTTCGACATATTTTATCTGAGCAGAATTATAAGTGGCTAATCATGGCCCCATCCACCTCACTGCAGACCACTCAAAATGTGAAAATTTGACCACCCTCCTTTTAGCTTCCCAACCGCCTCGTCCGCGTTCTTGAAGATTTTTCAACAGTCTTGCGAATTTTCGGTCTTAGCTCCGCCCACTCCTGTGCAAACTCGGCTGACCCAGAGATTCGACCACATCCTCTCTATAATTTCCAAATTACCCGAACGTTTCTGAACAGATTTATGACCCAGTATTAGAACGCTCCGCCCACCGCCAATGTGTCTAGTCCACTTCTCCTATGGGCCCGTCCTTTACCTTTGCTCATGTTTTTCGGCTTCTGGGCTGCTATGAAACCTGATTAAGAATTCTGTCTATGACACCGATCACTGCTGTTCATGTCCCGCCCCCAGAGTGTGGTGCTCTACTAAGGCCACATTTGCTCTGTTGGTCTTGCACATGTGTGGATATCAGAATAGGAATTTCAACTCTTTTCAGATACGGCATTTCTGTTGGTGGAGAATTCTGATCATGAGTTGGCTAAAGTCGGCAATTGGAAAGTACACATAGCTCATGAGGACTCGGATCCTGTCCAGCACTACACCCAAACTCCTACAAATGCATATGAGAGTAATCGATTGGGAGACTACGACGAGGGATACTATGATCGCATGTATGTCAGACAGATTGATGTTTTTGAAGACTATCTATGGTGTTTTGTGATTGAAGCTAAAGTTGGATCATCCATTCAGAATAAGCTATTTGCAGCCAACAACGAAGAATGGATACGGTTCGCACCAAACGATCCGAACTTTCGGAAGAGAAAGAAAAGGAGAAGGTCGAGCAAAGTGACGATGATGACGACGATGAATGGCTTTTCAATGTTGGTAATGATGCAACATGTTCTTTGTCTGTACGTACACAACGAAGCGTCACAGGATTTCGTTACATTTTTTATCCAAATCATTAATCTCTTCAGCATCCCATAGGTCAGTACTTTGGGATACATTTTCGACAGTAACAGTAATGTGGCAAAAAAGACTGAGGAACCCCAGACTACGAAAACCGTCGAGTTGAAGTTGTAAGACAGTTTGAAACTTTCAAGGAGATCTATTATACATCTTCTGTACATGAGTATGTTAGTCAAGAGAGCTTTCACCTGCAAACATGCTATGTTGGTGAAGGCTCCATTTTCACAGATGAATTCATACCGACAACAGCAGTTGGATCAGGGTGATATCGGTTGTCGTTTCATACTGGGTATACATCAACTAATTTACTAAAGGCACAATTCACGATAATTTTGAGGTACCTTTTTTAGCTTCAAAAGCGGAAGTGTTGATGTACAGAAGTACATCGGTGGCGAAGAAAGCGAGAAAATCCGCCTACTTCAAGCGGTTTAAAGGTAGAGGAAGAGGAGGTTATACGATATCACCGTGACGGGAATTGCATGTAAGGGGTATTGGACGAGATTTCTCTTGCTCCCATCGTGCAAAGAGCTGACTACATCAAACCATAACTGTCCAGAATTGCCATTCGCTATTGCTATAGGTCATGACAAGTTGTTTGAACTTCCTACACGGGAGCCTTTTGAGATAGTGCAGTCTCTACAAAGCTGTCGAAACTCGTCCACTAGGGGTATGGCATTCCACGATACCATCTCTCGTTCCTTATTGTACCCTATCCAAGACGTTTTTCGCCCTTATATCGACAGGTATTGTATAAGGGGAGCCTCGAATTCATACTATAGGGAAAGTTCAGAAACCATTTTTATCGTGAACTGTGCCTTTGGGGTGGTACTTCTCCCCAAACTTCCACGGCTATGCGGCAAATCTTTTTTAGTTGTCGCGCGTCCTCAAAATGATTGGTGATTGTATTCGGCCCCCCTCCTCTCTGATGACAGAGCCCACTTTTTTCATCCAACCTGCATTGCATTTTTGTTTTATTTCAGTAGTTTTTTTCCAGTTCTTCTCCTGATTTCGTGCTCTCTCCTTTCAGTAGTAAAAAATCCGCAATAAATGCATAAGAATAACGTATACATTTCAGTTGAGGAAGTAAGTGCAGCTGAAAGTAGTGTCGACTGGTCAGAGAGGTCATTTTGTGAAAACTTATTCGATTGCACAGTTCTTTGCCACTTTGGGCTCTCCCCAGATGAGGGCCACCCCGAAAACAAAGGTCTCTCCTGGAGCATTATTGATGGCTCCCTTTACTTTCGCACCATCAGGATCTACACATTAGTTTCCAAACATTGTCCACATCTTAAAATCATAAATCAGCGTTTGATTCACAATTCCCTTTTTTCAGGTAAACCCTTCGACTGATGAGCCAGGCGTAAAAGTTTTGTCAGAAAGCGAAAGCGACGAGGAGAATCCGTCGAGCCCGAAATGGGTGAAAATCGAATTAACCGAAGAAGATCAGTACGTAAGCTTTACAAAACTTAATTTTTGTGAACAAAAGAGATTTTTCAATCTCTCTAGGCAAACGTTGATAAACGTAAGTGAGAAAGCATATGTCAAACCGCACCTGTCAAGATCTGAGTAACTACATTAATTCTGATGACGGCTACCGCGAGGAGAACGTCCGTTGCGCGCGTCCGCCGAAAGCAGGTCATCCCGCCCACTTCGCGCGCGGCGCATCCCACTGAGGTCTCGAGACGGCATTACAGTACCATCAAGTGTCGGTGGAGCGAATGATTCGCATTTGTCTGAGTTATCTTCTCTTTGACCTAGTTGACCTTTGGCGTGACCTAGTTTCGACGGACGCGCACAACGAAACGACCCCTACCGCGATGTGTAATGCAGTGCTCACCGTAGAAACACGCATATTTTCGCGAATACAGTATAAAGGGCGCAGTATAAAGCAAATTCTGAACACTTCATCCTCATAGATCAGTCAGCCCCTACAAGCACTGAAGCGTGCACCCCTCGGACATGCAGTTCCTTTCGGATCAAACTCAAGTGTATCTCGCAGTCCAAAACAAAGCATTTCCAGCTATTCAAGCTTTCAGCTCATAAAGCTCGACGAGCCGAGTTCAATGGTATCTTCAGTTCTTGAAATACCCTACTATGGACCGACTGATGGAGAAAAGACCAAAAAGATGCGAGCTAACAGTATTCGCTTAAATTTACGAGTTTTCGGCGAGTAATGAAGATCATAAGCAATGGCATTAATGCCATCAACAGTCCCAAGGAAAGGCGAGGCTCTGCAGCAAGTTAGCACCCTTGCGATAACATTCGCTTCGGGAACTCTAGCTGCTTTAGTCGCTTATTTGAAGAAAGCACATTTCGTTTTTTTCATTCATGCTTTCTTTTTCTGGCTCGTTACGGATTTGCCTGCTGTGTTCATTCCTCGAACCCTCTTCCAGCGGACAATAATGAGACCATTGGTGACGAAGTTCGTGACTATTAGCATGCTGCATGTTGCTCGTCGAAAGTTACATTTGTTTGGTAGAGAATACATGAGAGGCAATACTAACAGCGGATGCCTTATCATTCAACCCAGGATCTGATCCTGGCTTTCTAACGTAGGTCAAATCAAGTGGGACCCAGTAGATCGTTTTTCGAAGCCGCTTCGGAATTTTTTCAAATGAAGACAGTGGAGTGAATCAGCCTTTTCTGAGTTTGAGGAAGCATAATATGGCCGAGTTGTAGGAATTTGAAAAAGGATGCGGATATATCAGAGGTATAACAGGTGCTCAGAACACTGGGGGTAAAAATAATGATCTGTGCGTAGAAAGCGAATTGATTCACGAGAAATCATGCGAATACTCTTCACTGTGGACCTTACAAAGGGCTTCAAAATGGTGGTGTCTAGCTCAAGTCATGCTTCGAGTAACTTGCCTCAGTCCTTTCTTATTCTAGCTACGCTCCGTATTTCTACTTAAATAATGTTCATTTGGCGGACCACCTACTATCCTATCCTGTCGCCTATATTTATTCATCCCAACTTTGAGCAATAGGTCCAAGAAAACAGTAATTGTGGATTTCTCGCCAAACGCACCCGCAGGCAGTCACACATACACACATACTATGTACAAACATACAGACATACCATACATGCCATACGTACCACAAATGTATACTAGATTACTACATATATATGATTAGGATGGTTACATCCAGCAGAAGTTCTCGTTTTCAAAAATGTCCCCAAATTCACCACCGTTCGACACGTATGTATTACGGTAACAATGTTCTCTTCCCCTTGGCTAAACAATTCACCAGTCAACACAGCGCTCTTTGGAATTCTCTATATATACATTGTAGACCGGTGCTTCTGATTCTGTCTGATGAGGCTCTCAAAGGACTTCAACTCAAGGTGCCGAGTGATGTGCTGCAAAGATATGAAAAGGTCAGTATTTAGGTCCATTTGCTTCATCTTCCTGAATTTCTACTCGTTGTAACCCAGAGTTCAAGAAAAATTGAAAAATATCAGGGCTGGAATTGCTTACGAGGGAACATGTTTTGCACTTTTCAGTGCAAACCCCTTTTAAATCTTTTTGTTCAAAAAACAACACAGGAGTTGCCGGGGCTATTGAAGTGAATTCGAATAGGAAAGAAAAAGAGAGTTACTTGGTGATGGCGTTTCTTTCGGCTAGCACACTGTGGGAATGTAGCGATGGAACCGTCGAAAGATCTTGGACTTCACTCAGTGCTCTGTAGGAATTCCGTGCAGTGCAATATATGTACTTTGTTGGACTTCACAGAACAATTGCTATTAAACGATACATTGAACACCTCTGATCAGAACTGTTTTGTTCCCACTTCTAGCCTTACATTCTCCAATGGTCTATCTGAAAATTCCTAAAGAAAGCGTGCACTTCGCGGTTCCGGAGCGAGTGATGGACCATAGGTGCGCTACAGCACTGGCAGGCACCAGGACTCCCGTCAAGGCGACTTGTCACTGAGTCATCCGATACCGTGCAGCGAAAACGCAAATTGCAAGCTGCCGTTTGAGACTCGGGTGATCGGTTACTGAAAAATGCATTTCTGGAAATCGAGACGAAGCAAGCTTTCCATCAAAGAACCATCTATGAGGGGTTCACCAGCACTCGTTCTCGGTTGGTTAGTGGAATAGAAAGTGCTCATCTCATAAAAATATACCGAATACCGACATTTACAACCACCCTTCAGGGGATATGCTCCTCTGTAATTAGGTCAGCCCCGAAAATCCTCAGAATATGGATGTAGTGACGATCGTTTATCGATAGCACGCTTTTTCCTCTCTCATCAAACTCACAATCTGACAGATAGTTCGTCAAAGATAAAGGGATCGTACAAGACTCAAGGTACTCTATAAAGGAAGACTTTCTGATTTCTTGAATCACAATCTTGTGGATTACGATCCATGTAGTTCAATTGCAACGTTAAAATAACGGCGTTGAAAGATTCATGTTTGTGGAAGGTCGTTGTGAACGTTTTAGCACTGAGCACTCGAGATATCATGAGAAGTATGTAGTCATCGATTTGTTTGTACGAATGGAAATAAAAAGCAGTTGTTTAGAGGAAGGCTCAAATATTAGTTCACCTCCATGTAATTGATTTTAGATCGGTCTCTACCTGCCTGGAATCTGCGCAGATTACGTCCCCAAAGCTGTTGATGAGTTCGACAGTAGCAGTTTTGAAGGTTTGATTAACTATTACAATTTCGAAACAGCGGCGCGAGTGCAACAACACCATAATACTACTTAATCGCGCCGATGATACTACCGCGATGACAACCTTGTTCGAAGGCATCGTTTACGATAATTTCAAGGCACCAAGTTCTGACAAATAACGGAAGTGGTAGTCCAGGATAGGGTAAAAGTGGCGAAAATAAAATGAAGTCGAAATACTCGAAAAAAAGGTAGTANAGGTAGTAATGACCCACGTTTGAACAAAGAGTTTTTGTACAAAATCCAAGTCGACAGCAAGCATCATCATTCGCCAGAGGAAGCGCTCTCCACTCACTGCTTGCCCTACACAACAGGTTATCCTCTAACTTTTGCAGCAATTAGCGCCCAGTTGGGCGTGAATTTCTTGACGACCTTTTATCCTTGGTTTCAGAAATACCTTCCAGTTATTTACTACCCTAAATATAATTGGACCCCGTCCTCCATTTGATATTTATATCACCTTATCCAAGGGTGGACTTATTGGCTATGAAACGATGTGATGATGGTGGGCCTACAAAATGAGCAGTGGGTCATCACAGACTCGGGTAGATTCGAGGCGACTGTTTAAATAACGAAGCAGAATAATGGAATCAGATTTCTTCCTTATCTAAGAGAAATCTGCACTATTTGGGCTCAAACGAGTTGAGAGAGTCGTGGGCTGCTATCTTTCTATCACACAGGCTCGGTCACATTGCAAAACTGTTGCTGAAAAGTTTCAGCTAAAAATCTGGGGAGTGCACCTATTACGTTTCACCAATCTGAGAGATTCTGACAGAAGAAGGACAGCAACTGCAACTGATATATGAAGTGTTTCTAGACATGATGGAATGCAATCTGATCGCAAAAGAGTTTGGAAATATGTCGTAGTTAGCAACTCGTGTTGCCTAGGAAAACTAGTTTTTGCGCTTGAATTTTGCCGAAAGTTTCATATTCTTGCAGCTACTATTTGCCAAAATCTACTTGTTTGTATCGAACACAGATGAACGTTGTATTGGAATACACCTTGTCCTTTCAACACATCCCCTTCGGTTTTGAATGACGTTGCAGTAGAACAAAGAAACCTTTCTATGGAGGCCTCGTCAGTGCTCAAAAGCAGCATCTTCTACCTCAACCAGAATTCTTGATTATCGCGTATGACGCTACCTGAAACTAACTATCCTCTGAACCACAGCGATCTCTCAAGAATATCTGCTCGAAGCCTTGAAGAATTTTCCTTAAGATGCTTTTGCGCTTCTTTGGATGAACTACCTTCAAATATAAGGACCTGCGTAGAGTCATTAGGGGCAAAAAACCAGTTCAAGATTGGGTCACGACTTGAGATTTCATCTTATCAGTTTTATGAGTTCTTACGATGATGGATATTCGTACGGTTATTTTGGCTCACCCTCTCCATTTGAAGGCCATGCTAGGAGTGGATACCATGACTGAAGTTTCGAGAACAAATATTATATGGTCTCTACGGGGTACTTCTGGAGCTCCAGAATATGTAGGTGACTTTCAAAAACCTGTGAGGCTTGGTGAAGTTGGAATGACTAACTGACTCAGGACTTTGAGTTGCTCATCATCGAGACGTCTGATATCATGTTCCACATAACAAGCATTCTGTCAGGAAGAGTTGTCATCATTCTTTGCCAACAGTTTTAGTTTTGATCACAGTGGCAACGGCTGGGAACAATGTGTTTTGGGGGCAAGTTCGTTAAGAATAAGCATTTTCTGAAGCACACATTTGGTATTGCTTCTATCGAATCTCGTGATCTGTTCCGCCCTTTCTGATAGCCTTTATTGTCTCTTAGTGGGTAAGTGGGTAATGCAATGATCAACCGTGTCAACTCATAGCCGGAGTTTAAGCGTTCTTACCGTGAGGTGAAATTCCCTGGCGATCATGTTCTTGAAACTTTCAAGCGTGATTGCGAGATTGAGTTGACTCGAAATACTGGATATGACAGCACATGTAAAGGATCAAGACTACGCCGTACTCTGGTAAACTTGATGCCTACTTTATTGATAGGGTGTATTGATAGCCTAAGAAGTTCAAATGGTCTTGATTTTGAAACAAGGCTCAAAACTATAATAATAGGTCATACCGTTTTGCTCATTTTTTGTTTTCTTGCAGGCATTGAAATTGAGGGTCCAATCGGTTTGAATATGACGGCTTTGGAGGCTGCCGGAGTGAATCTTACGGCCCTGGCGGAGAAGTTGCGAAATGATACCGAAGTGGACGACATTCTCAGCAGAACGAACGCTTCCATAAAGTAGGTTTGTGTCTGACATTTTCGAAAGCCAGTTTTTCAAGACTTTGAGATCTTTTTCTTCGTTTATGTATTGGTTTTCACAAATGTTGTTCAAATGGTTTGGTCAACAAATAGGACGTTGGAAAGGTCAGTAGAAAATAGGCTCTGAGAATTTTGGGAGAAAAGTTGGGAGGTATCTATCAGATAGATTCAAAACCAATGACAAACTTTTTTGGAATAACTGCATATGCTTCTATCGAACGAGACTTTCAATCGGACGAAAATTACCAATTTCGGGGCAGGCGTCAGTCGTGCAGCTTTCCTCATGTCAGGACAACTTCTTCAAAACTACCTCTTAATCTTACTAACATTAATTCCGCCTTCGCAGGGTCTAATGGCGTCACCACCCCGTTCCCTCTGCAACGGGACCATCGAAGATGGTGCCCCTTCAACTCAGTAGAACAGAGATTGCAAGACCGTTCCGAAGTCCTCGTTTCCGACTTTGTCCAGTCGTGTGCGACCGCAGGCCCATATGAGCATCCTGACTTCAGTTGGGTTATTCTTGTTCTAGTCTCGTTTCTGTTTACTGTCCAGTACTTACTGCCGTCAAGTGGTATCCTCACCTTGATCATGAGCGGCTGTCCCACATCCTCAGCTCTGTAAGTCCCCTGCCCTTCTAATGGCTTCCCCAAGACCATCGACAATTTCCTCCTTGAAGCTGATGAACTTTGTCTTAATAGGCGGACTTAGTCGAAGCCCATTCTCCGTAAAAGAGTTCTGCCATTTCTACATTTTTCCCACATCGCAATCATTCTCTGACTCAAAGCATCTTCCGTTCCCTAACAAGCTACACGACTTCATGAAATATAAGATAGATGGCTCATCTCGCACTGGATGGAGATCATCTTAATAAGTTCTACTAACGTGTAGGCTCTCACGACCAAACTGGAAAATTCCGGCAGTCGCACCGCCTTAATTGGAGGCGCATCTGGAAATAGGCAAATGTCGAATTTTGCACCCACCCATTCCTCCACTCCGAAGGAGTCTCGTTGACTTGCTTATTCATCTGCTACATTTCTTTCCAATGGGTTTTGATGGATCCGAACTACGAGTCTTCAGCCACGATACCTCTCAGCCTGGAAGAAGACTCCGTCTACTGATTAGGTTGGCCTCTGTAAGCCTCTCTATCCATGGTCTACCTGTACCTCTCAAACCCCTATAGCCTATTCAAATTATTCTTCAAGGAGTACCAAGTTTCATGACACATACACATCCATACAGAGATAAAGCCTTTTGAATATGTATGAGTGGATCTCTCTAATGCACAAAATCAAAGTGTTCTCCGTTCATTCGTGATGAAGAAGCAAACAGTTTTTATTGTAATCTAATATCCATATAGGATATATAGTGTCTACTTTGTATCTACATATATAGTCTATAAGTTTGCTGAAAAAGATTGATTAAAGTATATTTTTCGGATGGGATTTAATCGTTTCCTCTCAGTAGGCTTCGATTTGTCATATCGCTCCAAACAATGGTATTTAGTTTCATAAGTCCACCGTTTCTGTAAATTTTGAAACGCAGAGAAAAAACTTTTCAAAGTGGACGACTCGGGAAGGATTGTTTTTTTCTTGCAGAACGCTTGGTGGTTCGTTTATTCTTCCTGTACTGAACAAGAACCAGTACGATCCCTTCTCCGCTCCCATTGTTTTTCAGGTATCTCATCTATTGCCTTTTCAATGTTAGTACAATTATTAACGGCGTGACTGCTATGAAGCTAGCAAGCTCAGCGAGTTCATTTGCATACCTTTACCATACCTGCATATCATTACCACTTCCTTTCAGAACGTTTTTTATCATTCAGATTTGTATAGTGTGCACTAAGTTAATATGAGGGTTTGTTTAGGGAAGCGCTGTCGTTGTTCGATTTGGTATCTACATAGAGTCGATGTCGAATTTCCAAACTTCGACCATGGTCAGTGAAGTTCACTTTTCTTTTGGTAGTATGCATTACTCCGGACAAATTCATCATGCACCGATTGTGTGAGACGCTACTATTGCTACTGAGTTTTGAACACTTTCCGAGTTGATTCCAAAATCGAAAATGTGAGAAGGATTCCGTTCTTTACGTTTCTATTAACGTTACTCGTTCATTCGCCCGCTGGCACTGACTTCATTTCAGGGGTACAGCATAATCCAGGAAAGATGAAATTTTCTTGAGCAATTATTTGTTCCAGGACTACGATATGGATATCTATCTTATGATGGCATGGAGAGATGCAAGGCTTGTAAACCCGTATGATAAGCCGATTTTGGTAAAAGAGGAGGAGATTCTGGAGAAAATCTGGAGGCCGGACCCATTTTTTGCAAATGCTAAGGAGGCCGAGTTCCACGAAGTCACTTTTCTCAACTTCCTCATGCGCATATTTCCTGATGGACTGGTGCTCTACGAAACACGGTTACTGGTTTGATGTTTTTTCTTCAGTTGGCATGATAAACATTCAAGAATGACTATGAGATTAGACTGAAAAAGGCTTGAACAAGCGTCACTTGTAACCTTTAAGGAAGAAGTTTTGTGAAACAGTAAACATTCACTACTTTTGTGCCGTATACTTTTACCACTTATGGAAAATTTATTTGTCCGACGTTTCGACCGGTTCGTCGCTAAAAAGACCCGAAAGCGTTCCAAAACTTTTGGGAGTGTGACCTATCACACTCAGCCGAGACCAAATTCTGGCTAGTTGCAGCCGACTAACAAACATCTAAGTCATTGTAAGTAGGAGTCCCAACGAGTCACTCCCGTCAAATCCACCTGCTCAACTGTGAAGACGATAGTCAAAATCCTATTCGAGACAGAAGCAATAAATAATTATGATATGGCAATTACCCAGGTTACAAAAAATGCGAAATTTGCGACTAGTATTTGTAACAGTTGTCGCGCAGCGTGTTTACCTGCAACTGAATGATATGAGCGGAATTACTATGTTTCTTCTACTGTAGTAAGCAGTTAGTATGGTCTTTGAGCGTTCGTCCCAGATCCTCTTGTCCATGCGTTCTTGAACCCTTTGTTTACCTGTAGAAGGAAATTTATGTTGTACATATCATATCGATTCCACCAGACAGTCGATATATCAGTGAAATGGCTAGCTCGGTGAACATGTAGTTGGGGAAACGGGATCAGGAGGGTTAGCCGATTTCGCGCGCCAATAATGGTGCTTGGGAACGTTTCCGATCCGAGAAATATAGTTTTTCTCAACTAAGCCTCAGGAAGGAAGGAGCACAAGGGTATGTGAGTCAACTGAATGTTCACTTCTTTCCCCATCCCTGCTTTGTGCACGAGTTAATCATCTCGCCCGTTTCAGTTCCTCACCTCCTAAGACTCAGGTTTAAATCATATTTTTTTGACCAAGAATCACCCCTAGTACGTACCGTCACAAGTAAGGTCGGCTTTGCGCTCAAGCGCTCATTGCTGTGAAAGAAAGAACGGTGCTCTTCTGCCCTATCCCACATCCACCACCCCCNCCCCCCCCCCCCCCCCCCCCCCTCCTCCCCCTCCCCCCAAAGTTTTCATTACATTTTCCACCGTTAGCCCGCCCTTTCTACATACAGGCAACTCTTCAGAGCTGTTCAGTTCATTGGTGGTTAATGGATATCTTTACTTAACTTCATTTGTAGGGTGAAGATCAAACCGTCGTGCAATCTCATCTTGTGCAAGTACCCACACGACAAGCAAACCTGCGATCTGCTCATCAAGTCCTGTAGGTCCAAACAGTCCAATTTTTCTAGGAAATGTATTTCTAGAGAGAAACTAGAAATGGTATCAGCTCATGTCCCATATATTTCTCATAAGTTATCCAAGTTTATCTCATACTAGCACATAGTAGCGCAAATTTCGCAGTCATATATGCACTAATATTCTGGTTAAATCCAACCCATAATTCATTTCAGTTGCTTATCCGGTGGAAACAGTCCGGTTCGAATGGTTCACTCACCGTATTGACGCTATCGATAAGAATCCAGACGTAAAATTACCGGAACTCTATATTGATCGATATGAACCAACAGTTTGCAAGAAAACAAGGAAGTCCGGTAGGTTACATGGAAATACACTACCTTTTTTTAAGATTTCGTATGCCGTTGGTATCCCCTCATTTTGCCTCTGGAACATACCTTTATATCCGCGTAGCTCAGAACCCTACACAAGAAGAGCTGCTGCGCGCGAATCGTGTACAATGTACAGGGTGGGACAGAATTGTGATTACACAGACATCACATCCCCGAAAACGAATAGTAAGCTTAAAGCAAACCAGTTTCATAAAAGTGTCAACACTAATCCTTTATCAAGATAGTACATTGAGACTGGGATCTGTTGCTTTCTGCTTTCATCCAACCCCAGAGACGACGATGGACGGCATTGACGGTGGCACGCAGCTAGGGTCATCGAGTTGGTCACGGCTTTTTGCCAAGCATTTTCGAGACTATTTCTTCTCTTGTTCGAGCTAAAGGATGCTTTCATCTCAGAAGCTGACCACATTGAGACATTCATGGGATTTAGGTCAGGGCTCCAGAGTGGTCACTGATCGAAGCTTATGAGGTCAAGAAACCGCCTTTACGAAATTTCTGGGCAATTTCTGTTCTGCGGTCAGGAGCTTCATCTTGACAATATGACTGGTTCGAATCACCAAAGTGTTCTATTGCGCACCAAGAGATCAAACAGGCCTCCAAACCAACTTTCACTCCATAATTTACAAGAATAATCGGTGTCTTTGCCTCGGCGGTGATGCTAGCACAGGCCATCACAGAAAGTTAGTGAGCCAGGCGCTGTATCACTTTCATTTCTTTAAGCTTCATATAAATCTTATCGCTCTATTTATCGAGCACCTTTTTAACTGCGGATATCTTTCTGCCGGTGAACAGGAATTCCGTAAGACAATTTTTTGCATGCGGCGGGGCAGCTTTGGGAGCCAACATTTCTCTTCTTTTTAGTCTGCTCACTGGAGAAATCACTTTCTGATCGTGTAAAGGCCTTGTAGTGCAGATGATGCTTAACGATTTCGCGCAGGAAACTTCATGAGATATTCATTCATTTAGTCATTTTAGGCTCAGAATGAACTTCGCTGCTACGCAGACCTTCGCCCTGCTTCATTAAAACTCCCACTAAATATATACGCAGGCCTCTTAGGATTACCACTCCTATCTGCAATTGTTCCTAACTCTCGAAAGCGTCTTATAATCGAATGTACCCCCTGCCTCGTTACGCTGAGTCGTCTGTAGATGCACCGTGCCAAAAGTGCTTTTGAATGCAAAGTGACGACTTATTCACGAGGTAATTACGCTTACACTATTTTCAAAATCTACAAAAAGTTTAGTATCATCAGGAAGGTAATAATGTAATCTACCTTGTGAAATAGAAGAAAGCGAACGAATTGCTATGACTTCAGAAAAAATTCGTTATGAGCGTCAGCGCGCGCTGTAATTATAATTTTGGCCCACCCTGTATCTCCCAATTACTCGAACTCCCTTATTTTGGTTTCTGTACAACAGAAAAGAATCAACCAAGCCAAGATCTCATTGAAATTGTTGCTATCTTTCTCACGGTTCTGCCAATAGCTTTATCAGCAGGGTCGCTTCGTCAGGTCTTACATTAGTTTTCGGTCGTAACAGAATTTTCATAATGGCTCTCTTCTTCATTTCTGGGTTCTCGGATTTGCTTCATGCATGGTTCACAAACTTTTTTACATTTTGTGAGCAATCTATTTGCTGATCAGTTCGTTCGGTATCAGCCTGAATAAAGGACTATTCGATAAGATGACTACAAGGGGAACTGCCGCATCACTTCAAAATTAATTTGGCGATGTTATAATCATAAAAATGTCGGGCTCATATGTGGCCGATTTTTCTTCATACAAAGGTTGGAGTTTGAATAGGCAGGGCTTGAGGAGTTTTTCCGACCTTAGGTACTCTTAAGTTTTTGTTTATTTATTTATTCATTGATCAATCTTAATTTATCTGAGTATTTGATCCGGTTATCTTGTACCCTTCGGGAGGCAAACATCAGAAAAACACGCACACGACGTTTAGATAATTGTCAAAGAGCTTGGCTGATCGTGAGAACTAAAATGCAAAACGTTGAGTAGCGTAGAAAGTTGGCCGCTGTTTCCTTGACCAGTTGCACGAATCCCTTGATTTTGTTTAACCGGTTGCCGCCGAAATTTTCATAGTCCTTCAAATGACGGATGGCTTGACCTGGAATCTTCAATTTTTATAGGAATTATCTACTAAAAAAACCGGCGTTAGTCACATTGAAACGTAATTTTTCTCTTTTTTAAGTCCATCGCTCCTAAAATATCGGATCAACCTTGTATTGTTGCATTTTGCAGGAGTGAGTCCACAAAACTGTGAAACATACATATAATAATTTCTGAAGAGAAGCGCGACATCCTCATGAGTACACGTTTCCTTTTTCAGGTGCATTCTCGTGCCTTCGTGCTGTGTTTCGCCTTAAGAGGGACGTCGGATTTCATATCGCTCAAACATACATTCCCACTTCACTGGCTTTGATGTTCTCTTGGGTAAATCCATTCGGCAGGATCTTTGAAAATCTGTGTGCTCATTAACATCACATCCTTTTTCGATGAACTCCACTTGGCGATTTGTCCGTATTGGGGAATCTCAGTGTGTGACTTCGTATAAGTTCCGATAATGATAACAAGCACGTTAAACTCCTCAATGCCTGCCTATATGATGGGTACAAGCCGACACCACTCGCTCGTAGCTGTGGAGAGATCAAGTAAAGAAAACCTGAATGCCTTTAGGCGATTCACTCAAATTACCTAACAACTTTTTTGTATATATGGCAGCCCTAAGGAACTCGATAGTATCGAGGGAAAGTTAATGCACCGCCAAAGAGGCGAATGATCTCATTTTGTTGTAACACCTTTGGTTTTTTCCTCCTAGGTGAGCTAGTGATCCGAAGATGAGCTCGGCCTGTGCAATCGACATAAGCTCTGGCTAAGATGGCTGTCGGTGTGGTAGAATGAAAGTCAGTAAAAGTGGGCTCGATCTCAGCCATGGTTGATGTTTTCGAAAAGTCATCAAAAAAAGCGAACAATTCATATAAATGTATCGAACAAGTTAAGGTTGGCGTTTGGTTGCCGGAAGAGTTCATGGAAGGCCGAATTGGTGTCGCTATTACAGTGCTACTCACACTTTCTACAGAGTCTGCTGGTGCGCGAGAGCACCTACCAAGTGTTTCTTACCTCAAGGTATTGTAATTAGATTCATT
The DNA here is from genome assembly GCA_900617895.1 of Haemonchus placei. Classification (NCBI taxonomy): domain Eukaryota; kingdom Metazoa; phylum Nematoda; class Chromadorea; order Rhabditida; family Trichostrongylidae; genus Haemonchus; species Haemonchus placei. The sequence goes on from UZAF01016836.1 coordinate 57,162, forward strand.
GCTGATTATTTTATCTGAATAACCTTTTCAGGCCATTGATCTTTGGTTTGGTTTCATCACCGGCTTTGTGTTTTTTACGTTGCTGCAAACTCTGTTTGTGATCGGCTTTGATAAACGAGCCAACCAATTGGTAACCATTCCTTAATTTCATATATCTTGATCTTTCCAAGAAAGCAATCGTGAGTTCAGCGAACACAAAAAAAGGCTTCACACCCATAAATATAGAAAGTCTGGTAAATATGACACATGGTCACACGGACACGTCATCTAATAAGTTTCCGGAAGAATACCGCTCATGCTAAAATTGTGCTATAATTTTAGAGAACACATTTATGCTATAGATATTGCCGATGACATTCTCTAAAATCAGCGTCAATGTCGTAAGATTAGATAGCATGGCTGCAGAGTGTTTGAAAAGTCAAGGCGTGCGTCCGTGAGCTGATGCTAGAATTTCGCATAGAGCGAACAAATCCTGGTTCATTGTCACGATTGCTCGCTTCTGCTTAAAAAGAATTCACGGGAAAAGAGTTGCAGTATTTAACCCATTGACGATAGCGCGCGTTTGCGATTTTTCGGCCGCCTTGGACATGAGCATTTTGGCGGGCACGGCCATCTTGACACGCATGCGCGTCACGCTGTCCCACGATAAGCATTTAACAGAAGCCGAACATGGGAGGCAACATCAAAAGTGTATTATATCGGTGAATGAAAAGGGGAACCGACAGGGAGGTGTTCTGCTTGTCTGCTCCCTCTTAGCGAGGTAGAAAGAGCATTGATGCACTTGTAAAGCAAAGGTGGTAAATTGCTACCTAGAGGACTGGAGGGCTGCAGAAAGGGAGAGTTGGGGGAGATAATACAAACTGATTGTTATTAGTGAAAGCTGGAGTATGTGAATTTACACTTCCTCGCTAAGAGAGTGCAGACAAGCCGTGCGCCACATAGTCACCTGGCCAATTTCAAATTCTTATAACGCCATTGACAAGGAACTTCTCTAAAACCGCATCTACAAAATGGTTGGAGTCCAGTACGATGCTGGAGACACATTGGGTTTTGAAGCGCTATTGATCGCATCCGATGAGGAAGAACAAGGAACAATTGAAGAAGAAGTGCATGAAGTACTGCAAAAACCGAGTCGGATGAATCAGGAGGGGGCTCTGATAATGAAAGTAATTCGTCGTAGTGCAGTGATGTCTCACCTCATGATCCTGAGATTTTTAGCGGCCGCTGCGAGCCAAATGATGGAGTTTACAGTTGCCCAAGATTCGGTAGATTTTTTCGAGCTGCTTTTGAACGGCGAGATTTTGGGTCTGATCGTCAAGAAGACCGACAGTTATGGAACTCACTGCAGTGAAGATTCTCAAGAAAACGACTCTGAAGGAATGAGACGATTTGTTGGATTATGTCTGCGAATGGGATTGGTCATGTTGCCGCGTTTACGAGATTATTGGAGTTCACGACCAGGCTTAGGTGGTCGCCGTTGCTTCCAAAATTATGGCTAGAAACAGATTCTAAGAGCTGTGCTGTTGAATTACCTCCATTTGGAAGACTACAAAAATTTTGACGGCGACCAGTTACACAAAATCAAGGCATTCGTGCAACTGGTCAAGGAAAGAGCGGCCACACTTTACTCAATGGAAAGAAGTGTGTATTGATAAACCCCTTGTTCCGTTCCGAAGAGAATCATTTTTAGGCAGTACATGCCTGCTAAACGGCACAGATATGGAATCGATTGTTCAAGTCATGCTAAAGGTGGCATACAGTTAGGTTAAAAATCTATGCATTCAAAGATCCATAAAGACGCGAACCACTCGCTGAAAAAGTTGTGCTAGAACTAATGGAAGGGTACCTCGGTGAAGGCCGCATCGTCTGCACGACAGTTTCTAGTCTAGCGTAGCCAAGAGATTGATATCAAGGAGGAGTCCCTTGGATCTATTAGGAGGAACAGAAATGTTATTCCTAATTAAGTCAAGGAAATGAACTTGAAGAGAGCCCAACTTTGTTGCAAGCTGAAGCGGAATAGAATTTTTGTGCTCAAATGTATAAAAAAAGGGGACCTGTACATGATTTCTACAAAACATGACGCAGCGGTGGGATCGTCTGAGAAACCGGAAGTCGTGGATAAATACACCGAAATGAAGGGTTCTGTTAACCTTTCTGATCAGATCTCATCATACACACCATTTGTGAGCAGAACCATGATGTGGTACAGAGGAGTTTTTCCATCTGATTTCGTAAACAGCTATTGTAAACGCTTGCAAGCTGAACAAAGTTACGGTGAAGAATATCAGGCTAGACGACTTCAAACTAGAAGTGGTCGGATCTCTGCTGAATGTTGATTATGGCCACACTTCGAGTCATCATTGTCATTCCCTGCGACGTGTGTTGGAGGAGGTACCTGAAGGTCTTAAAACAGATAGCAGGAAAAGCTGTGTGGAGTGTTACGCAGCCATGTCCAAAGAACAAGGATCTGCTATGGCGTCAAAAAAAATCAAAAAGGCCCGACATACGTGCGGTGTATGCAAAATTTTTTTTGCATTGAATGTTTCCATTGAAAACACGTCTTGTCACGCAGAATTGAGTCGCACGTCATGTTAGCATTCTTTGCATTCAAATTCCCGCTATCAGTTACTGTGGTCTGTGCGCTTTGTACAGGTGGCGTGTTATGTTTTTGCTGCGATTGGTGCGAGCTTTCCTCTAGATTTTGCTCAGTGTTGTTTTCAGCGTCAGGCATAAATGCTGAGACTGATAGTTTTGCTGACACCCGTAAGCCTCTCTTCCATTCTTACCGATTTTTGTGCTGTCTTTCCATCATTTTTTATCTGGAGCAATTCGCGCTGTATTTAATGAAGTCGAGTGTTCAACTTTGGTGACAAATCTGCTGATTCTAACAAAACGGCGTCATGCTGAATTTCGGCTTCAATAGCCTGGAATTCCTCGAAAAATTCTTTTTTTGGTTTTCTTTGTGTTAGCGTACTCCCTTTGTATTTGGTCAAGTATCGCTTGGAGTTCACTTCGCGAAGTATTGATCAAGTTAATCGAGTTTTCGATCGCAACTATTGTTCTTGAACAAGAGGTCGCATATTCTTCCGCATTTTGGAAATACTGCGGGCATTTGCAAAAGAATGTATCCAACTGAGCCTTCACGCTCACAGCCACGCGCTTGAGACTCGACTTATGAAAATACAGTAGCATTTCTAAACCTTGCTTTCGCTTCAGTTTTCGCGAGAAGGTGCGTCCTTATTAGACTATCGGTAATGTGGCGGATTGTACCTGACCACTCGTCTGGTTTGCTATTTTGGCTGTAAAGCAGAATATAGCTAACAGTCTTCCAGTATGATTCGTACGAGCCGATTCACCAGAATAATGTGCTGCACCTCTCCTCGTTTGATCTAGTGCGTTTGATGCTTGTAAACGGGATTTGCTGGAGTGCCTGCTCGTCTGTCGTGCCACGCGGAGCCTTTTGTCGATACACACTGTCTCTTTATTGCACGTTCGATCCACAAGCAAACTTGAAGAGATGGAGATAAGAGTAGTGATGTGGAGGCAGGAAAAGGAGGCTAACTAGCCCTTGAGAGCTGCTAGTCGCTATTTATACGGTACACGGGCGGAGTTGAGATGAAGCTCACAGATAAAGCGTGCAGTGCTCCGGACAGAAAACATTTTGCCCTTTCGAACTACAGATCAGCCAGATGATAACGTTAAGAACAGTTACAAATGAGTCATACATATAGGATGAGCAAATAAGATGAACATAAAACAACAAAAATATAGAGGACAAAAAATAAAGAGATTGCAGATCCTCTATAGCTTGATAGGAAAAATTGAGATGTCATCGTGTCGAGTGGCGATCTATTAAATGCATGACGTGGGAATCGATCTCCAAACTAACATCCTCCCAGTTCTGTCAAGTCTTGTAAGAAGTTAAACGCAGGAGCTTATCCGAAAAAGGTATTGGTTAAGGTCGAAACACTTGACACTTTACCTTTTTTCGAAGCAGCACATAAAAAATAAAGTTTAGCGATTCTTTTATGTTGGCCTGAGTTGGAAAATGTGGCGGGTTAATTTTTTCCAGGCTAAAGCTAATTTCAGCCGTGAGGTGTGGTAAAAGTACTCGTAACCCCACAGTTCTACGTCTAATAAAAGAATGAAAAATTGGTTATACATCGGCTGGTCTAGTCACTATATAGACCACAAACGAGCGTCGCTACGATTCTAATCGAATCAAAATCGAATGAGAGGGGGAAGGGGTGGGGATAGGGCATTTCAATATATGATTGGTAGTGTACAATTTTTCTTCCCTCAAAATGGTCATCAGCTCAAACCGATGCATTCATTTAACTGAATCTCCGTATAGTCGGCCTATCCATCGGTCCCATTTATTTCACCTGCGCATGGTGGCGTTGCTCCAAACTCGAATTAGCCCTTTGACAGTGATGCTCACTTTTACTTACAATAACATCCTACTTCTTACAGCCTAGTGTTTTCTTTGCAAACACTGGTCGGACTCCTTTTTTCTGTCCTCCTTCATGATGCAACTGTGACATTCCGAAAGGTAGTGGTAGTAACAAGAGCCTCGCTCTTTTACGGAGTGATTTCATTCATTGCTTAAGATATCACAGTGGAGTAAGTTTCTAGTAAAGTTATCTTGCAGCTCCAAAGATCTCCAAGCTCCCCCATATAAATTCTTTATTGTTCTGAAAAGTTCATTCCACACTGTAGCTTTTGTAGTAGCAGCTGTAATGCTTTAGGAGAGGTATAGATTTATCAACTTATAGAGCAGGAATGAATGCAATGTAACATAGCGGTGGTCTTGTGAAGTGACTTCTTCCTTGACTGGTTTCGACCGGTCCGGGTGAAATTAGCTGATCACCGGCTGTTGTAACTTTTTGACTGCGGATGAGCTCTTCTCTGGTCGAACAGAAAGGTACCATGTAGAAACTTGAAAATTGGCACTTGAAAGAGCGCTGAATGAATATGTCATAGTGGTAGACCACACATAAGAACATTCCACCTACAGTGTGCTACTGTTCTGGGAAAAGAATGAAGCTCGAGTAACGACAATATTTTGCAGCTGACTTCTCACATAATTAACAAGTGACTGTAATAGACGTAAAGCAAGAAGTTCAGAAGAAATCTGTTCAGAAGAAGTGGGCAATGAAGCAAAAATTGGATATCACTGAGGAAGTACGAGAAATGATGCTGTTGAAAGCTGAACGTTATCATAAAACTGGCAGGTGAGCGGTTTATCTAGAAGATATATGTATGCACTGCGTGAACACTGTATTATAAGCTGGTATCGAATAACGAGGAGAAATAAGAATAGACTCGAATAGAATCAGAATTTGAAACAGATGAAAATAAATTTTCAATTCCAAACAAAGCTGCGGCAGGGCAGCACTAACCGATGCAATCACCCTAAAGCAGGAGCGACCAAATGGTGGTTTCCACAATAAGAGATTTTACGTTATTCGGGCCTTCATTACCACTTCCACTCCATCAAAAGCCCATAGTTCCAAACGATATAAATTCAAACCACAAGTTAAATTCCGTTTCATCCTACGCCATTACTGACGACCCTTCTTTCACCTTCTATATTTGGTCAAATCTCCATCCAACATTGTGAGAAAATCGTTTGCTTTGTCAAAAATTCTCCATTCTTGAAGCTTTTACTAGTATTTGCCGTTTTGTGCGCAGCAATTACGCTATGAGTGGGCAAATTTAGCTACCAATGCGATAGTGGTATAGCTCCACCCAGTCACCGGGTGATATGATTTGATTTGATTTGATTTATTACACGAATGATTCGTGTGAAAATGAACAACGGAAACAAACAAAGCAACTCAAAAC